>APFE031166240.1:23179-57757 GCA_000404065.3 Pinus taeda | reverse complement strand
CCTTCTACCATACCTTTATCATGAAGTATTCGAAGGCCCTTCTCTCCAATATGTCCAAGCCTTTGATGCCACAACATGGTCTTCTCTCCAAAGACCACTAGATTTTCAGCTCCACTTTCAGAAACCACAGAACTGTTGCACCCATCAACAACAGTGCTACCTTGCAGCTTGTACAGAGTTCCAATCCGAAATCCTCACATCAATACCAATGCTCCCCAAACCATCTTGCAGGTATCTTTCTCGAACACTGTCTTTACACCTGCATCATCCAGCTTGCTTACAGAAATCAGATTTCTAGCCAATGCAAGAATATGTTGAACACCCGGAAGTGTTCTAACCCTTCCACTTTGCAACTTCAACTTTACTTTTCCGCGACCAACGAGTATAGCCTTCCTATCATCCCCCAAGAATACATCACCACCATTGTATTTCTCATACTCGCAGAACCACTCTCTATGGGGAGTGAAGTGAAAGGATGCACCTGAGTCAATCAACCATGCCTCATAACTTACATGTGTACTTGAAGAAGCCAAGTACACATCCCCACCTTCATCTAAGGTGGTTTTCGCCTCTACAGAATGAGAATCATCAGATCCCTTTCCTTTAACGGGTGCTTTAGATTTACAGTCCTTTTTGAAGTGCCCTTCCTTTTTGCATTTCTAGCATACTACCTATACAAGTTTTCCTGGAGATTTAGATCTCCCTCTAGATTTAGATCTCCCACTCGATGACATATTTTTGTTTCTGTTATGGGACCATCCTCATATAGACAAGGCATCACCATTCTAGCTCTCCATATTTTTACGTCTCATCTCCTCTGTCAGCAAGACTGAGACTATTTCATCAAACTGCAAGGCAGTTGCATTGCTACCTATTGCAATAACCAGACTATCCCATGAATCTGGTAGAGAACACAACAAACTGATGCACTTATCTTCAACTGAAATTTTAATATCAACAGATGCTAACTAACTTACCACAGCATTAAATGCATTCAGATGCTCTGTCACCGAGTCTCCATATTTCATCCTCAGGTTATACAATTTTTTCCGCAAGAACAATTTATTGACCAGAGACTTAGATTGGTACAAAGTCCCTAACTTGTCCCACAAAGCCTTCACCGTAGCTTCTCCTGATACATTGAACAATACTAAATCTAAGACACACAATCATATTGTGCTTTTTGCCTTCTGATCCATCTTCTTCCATTCTTCATCAGACACTCTTTGTTGGTTTAGTACTCGGATCTACCGTGAACCACTGATCTTTATCCACCAACACATCCTCCATCTTGAGTTTCCACAACTCAAAACTCTGACCATTAAATTTCTCGATCTCTATCTTTCCACTGCTCTCCATATTCTTTTACCACCAGAATCGATCTAGCAGATCTCCCACTGAACAGGGTCTACCACAAGCCCAAGCGAAACCCCTCAGCAATAAAGGCATCCCCTTGAAGCCAAAACTGCTCTGATACCAAATGTAGGTTTTAACCTCGTACATAAATTACTCGCATGCGAATCTAAAAACACAGAAAATAAACAATGCGAGAGCATAACACATAAAACACATATACATAGAGATTTTCCCCTAGATCCCAAAATTGGGACTACCAGCTTGATTTTTCATTATATTCCTTTCAATGTTATAGTACATATTTATACATGTTGAAGCATCCAATACCATGGACCGAAAACCATCGTGTCCAAAACCATGGACTGAAAACCATAGGTAGGTTTGCCTAACCTAATATATGGTCCAAAAAAAAATTCTCAGGGCACTGCCCCGGACCCCATAGAGGGGGGCTACCCGCCCCTCTCAAACCCCCCTGTGACCCCCCCACTGCACAATCGGTGCAACGAAGGGGGGGCTCTGCCCACCCTCTAACCCTCCAGTTCATTACGTAGGTTAGTCGTGGAAACAATATTTGAGGATTAAATAAAGATGAGGTCGATCCATTGATCCAAAGAACCATCTAAGAGGTTCTTATACAAATTTAAATGTAGGTAACCAAAGAAGGATTGAATCCAATATGAAGGAGGTTCAATTAGATACAAAACCAATCCATTATATTGAAGGCCTTTAACAAATCCACTTTGTATATGACCTCTTTTTTCTTTTTAGATGGATAGAGTGAAGGGTCTCTTGAGCTAGGCCAATTGCCTCATGGATTTGTCAATCCTTTAAAATATTGAACTATTCTAAATAAATGTGCTTAGAGAGGGTTGGCTTTAATTGAGAGGTTATGTTTTTGTAAATAGAGTTGCAAAGTGAAATGCGTTATAACCAATCAAAAGAAATAAGCTTATCTGATTTTTGTACAAGGGTGATGAAATTAGTGTTAAATGGGGCTATGACCCTCCCAGTTTTCTTAGAGTATTCCATCACTCTCAATAAGTCATCACCTATTAATTCAAAACAATTATGATAGAATTAGATGGAGATATTATTTGGAGCAGGGCTTTTCTTGTTTTGAAAGTTGTGTAAAACAACTTCGAGATCAAGATTTGATAATTTCTTTCATAAGCTCTTCATTTCCATCTTCATTAATAAAACATGGGAAAAAGGTAGCCATTTGGAGGATCTTGTCAATGTTTGCTCTTCTAGTATTTTTGAAATTATTCTTGAAATATGAAATAACTTCTTCAACAATTCCCTTGAAATAAGAGGGTTTTCTGCCACCATCTTTATGGATTTCCTAGAAAATATTTATCAATTTCCTGTGATTTTGTATTCAATGGGAAATTTGTGTATTCTCATTCCCTTCCCAAAGCGAAAGATTTGTGTTCTTTAAATGCCATTCCTTCTCTTTTTTCTAGAAGTATATGTTTTTTCCCTTATAGGGATTTTTGTTCAGCAAATTGCTCATCTGAGAGGGAATGGTCACCATTTTCTAGGAGATCCAACATTTTTTCCTCAATTTCAGATAGAATCCTCTCATTCTAGAGTTTTTTCTCTTTTTCCCACTAAGAGAATTTTTTGAACTTTTTTTAAATTTCTCCTAGAATTTCATAGGAGCATGGTAGGATTATAGAAAGACCAATCCTCCTTGGTTATCTCAATTAGGGATGGGTGGTTAATTCAGGTAAGGTTCAATTTGAAGGGCACTAAAGGCTTATGATATCCATGGTTCATGTCCAAGATTAATAAACCTACCCATATCCATATGTTTTTAGTATGTGGTTTATGGTTTGTATACTTGCAATGTCCATTTCAAGAAAGATAAAGACATCATCCACAAATAAGAGATGTGTAAGAGAACATGCAGGGGAATTCTCAGTACCTCTAATCAAATATCATATTTTTTCATTAAGGATGACCCTGCTGAGAGCTTCAAACACAAACATAAAGAGGAGAGGTGACCGGGGACAATCCTGCCCAAGACCCCTTTGATGATTAAATAAAGATGAAGCTTATTCAATGATCAAAAGAGCCATTGAAGAAGTGATTATACAATTGTAAATGCCAAATAAGGATTGAAGGCAATGTGAAGGAGGATCAATCAGATACAAAGCCAATCCACTCTGTTGAAGGCATTTGAAAATTCCACTTTGTATATGATTTCTTTTTTCTTTTGAGTGTGGATAGAGTGAAGGCCCTCTTTAGCTAGGCTAACTACATCATGGATTTGTCATTCCTTTAAAAAATCAAAAATTTCTAAAGAGATATGCTCGGAGAGGGTTGGCTTTAATGAAGAGGCTATGATTTTGGAGATGATTTTGTAAATAGAGTTGTAGAGAGATATGGGATGAAAATAATCAAAAGATACATGCTTATCTGATTTTGGTATGAGGGTGATGAAAGTGGTGTTAAACGAGGCTAACATCCTCCCATTTTTCCTAGAGTATTCCACCACTCTTAATAAGTTGTCACCAATAAATTCAAAACAAGCCTGATATAATATATGGAGAGACTATTGGCACTGGGGCTTTTATCCTTCTTAAAGTTGTACAAAAAAACATACAACCCAGGTTTAATTTCTTTCATAAGCTCTTCATTTTCATCTTCATTAATAAAACAAATGAAAAAAGTTGCTAGGATCCAACCCTAACCCATTTATTTATGTAATAATCCCAATGGGTCGAGTCAGAATCATAGTTAGTTAGAGATTCAATAAAGCCCATGTTAATAATTGTAAGTGGTTGACCTGTATTAGAGAAAAGGGGCCACAGTTAGTTGTAAATGGACCATAGTTAATAAATAAAGTGATTAACCTGTGTTATGCAAGGGACCACTAGTAGTTAGGGTTTTGGATGTCATTTAGCTATAAATAGTCATAGTTAGTAAGGGAAATATCATTGAGTCTTATTGTAATTGAGCTATGCTCTGATGGAGGTTTACCCCTCGAAGAGGAAACTGAACATTGAATTTGTTTCTGAATAATAAAATACTTTGCAGCTTTTCTCATTTCAAGTGATAATTCAATGTTCTGGGCATTATTTCTTTGTATTGTTGGTATTATGGATTTCTCGTAGGTCAAGAGCATAAAAAGTGATATCATAGCATTTTCTAGGGCCAATTATACCTCTAGAGACGTGTCTCAGTATCTTTAAACCACGGGATTTGTCATTGAGCACATAAACCTACAAATTTGGGGAGGTATGCATGTAGGAACTACAAGAGGTGGCACGCTTGTTGGACTCCCTTGTAACTCCTGTGGGTACCCCTTTGAGTATTAGCGCATTAGACAGAACCGTGCACGAACTGCACTTCCACATACCCTTAGGTATATCAAAAGCCCCCTAGGTTCACTTGAAACCTAACCTTAGATAAGGCATTGGTCGACTTGCTGCTATAATAATCACACGTACAATAGGGTAGATAGGTAGTATGGCTAAGGGTGCAGTCGATCCTCCTTCATTAGCACCCTGAAATATTGGGCTGATTGTTGGACCCTTGCATATATCACGATCTATATCACCTGATAGTCCTTTGTGACCATAGTTACCTCTGATATCTAAAGATTGTCCTCTACCTTATCTTCCAGATCGGATCTGAAAGTTGGGTTTCTACCGCCATAGTACAACCTAGATTCAACAGTTGGGGTTTTCATAGTGCAAATCAGATTGTTTGTGCAGTGAGGGTTTGGCCACCATAGTCTAGATTAGATTTTCACAGCACATTCAGCAGGACCAAGACCTTGGGGTTATGTTACTACATTCCAAGCCCGGTTTTCATAGGACATTAGGCAGTATCAATCTTTTTGGAATTTGATCACTACATTATTGATCAATAGGGGGTAAAACTCCTTTAAGAGTAAAAAAAAAATATGAGACCATCATAGGATGCTTGCAAGAGACTTATCCCATAAGCTTTAGGGAAAAAAGCTGGTTGCAGTGATATCATTCAGTTGTAAGCCCCCAATTTTCTATCGATCCCAAAAAAAATTGTGACGTGACTTCAAGTGACCCATGCCATTAGACTTCCAAGCTCACCCTCTTTCTAAGAAAACTACTCTTAAGTAATTAATCAAGGTGGTGAATGTTATGTACTAGATCTTCAGTGATGGCTTCTAAGAGGATCAACAACCTTGAAAAAAGGTTAGAATAATTCCAAAACAATATGGACAATATTAACACAAAGCTCTCACGAATAACAAAACTTATGACAAAGTCTCATCGGGAGGAGCCTAGTGTTGATGCACACTTAGAAGCAAAATCTAGCCCTCACATTCACTTCCATGGAAATCACCATCATTCCAACCCATATACACCCAAGCTCGAAATATACAAATTTGATGTCTCTAACCTGCAGTATGGGTAGCACAAATGGAAGAGTATTTCTCCCTTAATGACATTTGCGAAGATGGAACTAAACTACATGTGGGAGCCCTTTAATTGGACCAAGAGAGATGGAAATGGTGGCAATGACATAAGAAATGTTATCCACGGAAATTAACTTGGCACATGTTCTCAAAATCCATATGTGATCGCTTTGACTGGGAATTTAATTTTTTGTACCGTCTCACTAAGCTTCAGCAAATAGGGACAGTAAAGGACTACATTGCAACCTTTGAGCAATTGTCCATCAGAATTAGTGGTCTAGGAGATGAATTCTACTTGGAGTGTTTCATCAATGGCAAAAAAGAAGCCATCCAAGCCCATGTCTGGATGCACCACCCAGCTACTTGGTTGGACACATGCAACAAGGCCTTAGATGTGTAAATCACCTTAAATTCCTAGTCCCATCATCCAAATTTCATTGCCAAGGCACGTCCCAACCATGCTCAGTGCCTCACCCAAACACTTAAGGTTCAAAAGGTCTCACCAATAGAAATGGACGAAAGAAGAAAACAAGGATTTTGTTACTACTGTGATGGCAAGTACTCCCCTGGACATAAATGCAAGGAACCAAAATTTATTCAAATTGATGCTATTGATAATAGCTTAGCAGAGGAAGCTCCAGCCATTGAGGTGCCCAAGGGTGAAGTCGAGGAAACCCAAACTAATAATGATCGCATAGATATTCCAGATGAGTCAGTTATATCACTACATGCTTTGGATGGCATTACTTCACCTCAAACTATCAAAATTAGAGGCTTTATTAAAAATCAACCAGTAGTGGTATTGATTGATAGTGGAAACACTCATAACTTTATCCATAAGAGAGTCAAAAAAGTTGTTCATTTCTTTGTGAGGGTAGTATCTAATTTCCAAGTCCTTATCGCTAATGGGGGGACCATGAAATGTGAAGTTCATTGTGAAAATATTAAGCTTCAGATGGGAGACTACCACCTAAAGACACACATGTTTTCTATTGAAATGGGTGGTTGTGACATTGTCCTAGGTGTTGAATGGCTTCGCACACTGGGCCCTATCACAATGGATTTCTAGGAGTTATATATGAACTTTAATAAGAATGACCAAATTCATAAATTAAGGGGACTCCGGGCTTATCAGCTCGCATTGAATGGCGAAGCTTTTAAAAAAGGGCCATCATGGAGTAGTTGCCTAATTTAATTCCATCCATGCCATTGAATACACTACTCCTGATATTCATCCTGAGATGCAACAGGTCTTAACTCACCACCAAAAGGTCTTTGACAAACCTAAAGAGCTTCCACTCCTTAGGTGTGAACATGATCATAGCATCCCTTTGGTCCTGGGGGCCCAACCACCTAATGTCCACCCATATCAATATCCTTTTTCCCGAAATAATGAAATTGAAAAAATCATCAAGGAACTCCTAGAAGTAGGTGTTATTCATCCCAACATCAATCCTTATTCATCTCCAATGGTCATGGTTCTAAAGAAAGATGGATAATGGCGCATGTTTCTAGACTTTCAGGCCCTCAACAAGATCACTTTCAAGGAAAAAATTCCTATTCCTGTTTTTGATGATCTGCTTGATGAACTGCATGGTGCTCAATTCTTTACCATGTTGGACCTCCACTCAGCCTATCACCTAATATGCATGAAGGAAGTAGACATTCCCAACACTTCCCTTTGAACTCATGAAGGCCATTATGAGTTCCCGGTCATGCCATTTTGTCTCTGTAATGCTCCATCTACTTTCCAAAGCCTCATGAACCACCTATTGAAACCATATCTTCGAAAATTTGTCTTGGTATTCTTTGATGACATTCTCATCTACAACATAACCTTGGCCAAACATCTTCAGCATGTAGACCAAAATATTGCAACTGCTTCGAGATCAAAAATTATTTGTCAAATTATCCAAGTGCTCTTTTGGCATGGAAGAAGTCAATTATTTGGGACAAATTATGGTTCGTGAAGGAGTGCGGGTTGATCCAATAAATATCAGGCAATGCAAGATTGGCCCCAACAAAGCCTTGAAAAGTTTGAGTGGATTCTTGGGTCTCACCGGATACAATAGCAAATTTTTCCACAATTATGGTCACATTACTAGACCCCTCGCTAATCTTCTCAAGAAAAACTCATTTATCTGGAATGATGTAGCTCAGCAGGCCTTCTTGGTTCTCAAAAAAGCCATGTTCTCCACTCTCACATTGGCCCTTCCAAACTTCACCAAATCCTTTGTGATTGAATGTGATGCTTCCGGTACCGGTATTGGCGCTATATTAATCCAGGAACATAGACCATTAGCTTTCACCAGCTAACAAATCAATGGAAAACATCTGGGCCAATCTATTTATGAGAAAGAAATGATGGTCATATTACATGCAGTAAACACCTGGCATCCATACTTGTTGGGGCGACATTTCCAAATCTGCATGGACCATTAAAGCCTAAGATATTTTCTGGAGCAACGTCTATCATCACCACAACAAAATAAATGGCTTGCAAAAATGTTGCGATATGATTATGAGATAACTTACAAGAAAGGGCGTGACAATGTAGTAGTTGATGCTTTATTGCGCCAATTTGAAGATGAGAGCACCTTGCTATCAATATCTCTACCCATACCAGATTGGATTGAAGAGGCTCGCAAGGAATGGTTATCCCACCCCTCTCTTTCCCAACTCATTAATAACTTGAGAGAAGATCCTAATTCCTCAGTTGAGTACTCTTGGAAGGATGAGATTCTTCATTACAAGGATCAACTAGTTATATCACTGACATCCACCCTAAAAACACGCATCTTGGATGAGCTACACTCATCTGTAATTAAAGGACATTCAGGCTTTCATAAGACTTATGCTCACACATGTCATTATTTCTTTTGGGATGGCTTGAAAATGACATTCTTACTTTTGTAGCTAAATGCAATATGTGCCAACATAACATAGGGGAAACAGTCAAGTTACTAGGAACCTTACAACCATTTCCACACCCTACCTCTATCTGAACAGATATTTCCATGGATTTCATCACAGGTCTCCCAAAGTTAGGAAACAAATCAGTCATCATGGTGGTTATGGATGAACTTTCTAAATATGCTCATTTTTGCACTCTACCACACCCATTTACCCCCACTTTGGTGGCTCAAGTTTTCTTGGACAAGATCTTCAAACTACATGACATGCTGACTTCCATTGTGTCTAATCACAACCCCACTTTCACCAACAAATTTTGGCAAGAAATTTTCAAGCTATATGGCACACAACTCCAACTAAGTATAGCATATCATCCCCAAACTGGCGGTCAAACAAAATTAATCAACAAATGTTTGGAGACATATCTATGGTGTTTCACTTCAGAAAAGCAACATCAATGGGTATAGTGGCTATCTTTAGCTGAATGGTGGTATAATACTAACTATCATGAAGCCACCAATATGACTCCATATGAGGCAGTGTATCAAAAACTCCCACCTTCACCTATTTCTTA
The DNA here is from genome assembly GCA_000404065.3 of Pinus taeda. NCBI lineage: Eukaryota > Viridiplantae > Streptophyta > Pinopsida > Pinales > Pinaceae > Pinus > Pinus taeda. Next base: position 48,506 of record APFE031166240.1, on the reverse strand, counting down.
TATCTCTGGATGTTCTAAAGTATAGGCAGTTGATCAACTCCTACAAAACTGTGTCACCATGATAGCTCATCTCAAATATAATCTACATCAAGCTCAAAACCAAATGAAGCAACATGAATACTGACATTGTTTTGAGCGTGCATTTCAAGAAAGGGAACATGTATTCCTCTCCAACCATATAGTCAAACATCTCTCAAAGAAAAGGGTTGCTAGAAACTAGCACCAAATTTATATGGACCTTATGAGATACTTCAACACATAGGAGAAGTCACCTACAAATTGGCCTTGCCACATACTTCAAAAATCCATCTGTTCTTCCATGTATTATGCCTCAAGAAAGTGGTCGGGAACAATTGCAGAGTTAAAACAAGTCTACCCGAATTGGATGAGGAAGGCTCACTTTGGCTCCAACCAAAATAAGCCCTCGATACTAGTGAAAGACATCTCCACGAATGCACGATCAAGGAAGTCCTCATCAAGTGGAAAGACACCTCTCTAGAAGATGTGGGCTGGGAGACAACCACTATTCTTCAACAATTTCTATAGCTTCAACATTGAGGAAAATGTTGCTTTTGATGGGGAGGGCATGTTAGGGTCCAAAACTAACCCCTTTATTTATGTAATAAGACCAATGGGCTGAGTCAAAGTCATAGTTAGTTAGAGATTCAATAAAGCCAACATTAATAATTGTAAGTGGTTGACCTGCATTAGAGAAAAGGGACCACAGTTATTTGTAAACAGGCCATAGTTAATAAATAATGTGGGTAACCCATGTTATGCAAGGGATCACTTGTAGGTAGGGTTTTGGATGTCATTTGGATATAAATAGTCGTAGTTAGTAAGGGAAATATCATCAATTATTATTTCAATTGAGCTCTGCACTGTTGGAGGTTGCCCCCTCGAAGAGGCAAGTGAACATTGAATATGTTTCTGAATAATAAAATACTTTGTAGTTTTTCTCATTTCATGTGATAATTCAGTGTTATGGGCTTTATTTCTTTGTATTTCTGGTATTCTATATTTATCGCGGGTCAAGATCATAACAAAAATAGCCATTTGGAGGATCTTGTCAATGTTTGATCTTCTAGGCTTTTTGAAAATGTTCTTGAAATATGAAATACCTTCCTTAGATATGTCCTTTAAAGAAGATTATTTTGTGCCACCAACCTTATAGATTTCCCATATAGCATTTGTGGATTTCTAATTATTTTATAATTGATGGAAAAATTTTGTATTCTCATCCCCTTCCTGAAGCCAAAGTTCTATTCTCTTTAAGTACCATTCATTCTATTTTCCGAAATAAGTACCCATCTTCTCCCTTTTAGGGATTTTTGTTCAGCGAATTTCTCATATAAGAGAGAGGAATGGTCACATATCATAGATTTTTTTCTCCTTTTCCCACTAAGAGGTAGTTTTTTTAACCTTCTTAAAGTTCTCCTTGAATTTTATCGGAGGAGTTGATCCCATGGAAAGATTATAGACAAACCTCCTTGATTTTTCAATTAGGGATGGGTGATCAAGCAAGGTAGAGTTCAATTGAAATGCCCCAAAGATTTATGAGACCCATGTTTCATGTCTAGAATTATTGGATCATGATCCAACACTCCTCTAGAAACAACCCATTGGTGAATTTGAAAATTTTGGTCTTGAATATTTTCCAAAATAAGCAAGTATTCAAGTCTCTTCGTGATGTAGGCAAGACCAATCCTATTATTTGTTTGTTGATGGTGTTGGAAGTTTGCAAAAACTAGGGGTCTCCCCAGTATGAAGTCCCAACTATACCTCACATTTTTTGGACTAGAAGCCTCATTCAGATAATAGGCCCGACCACTGTTATTCTTAGAGATTTTCCTTGGCTGCAATTATCAACATAAGAGATTATACACAAATTTTGAGATCAGAAAGTAAGTTGAGAATGTGAAGCATACAACTGCAATGTATATAAGATACTTTCACAGGTGGGAAAGAAAGAGTGAGCCTCTAGAAGAAAAGTAATAGTACTATCCTAAAAGGACACACAAGAGCATAGAAAGGATCGTTAATTAACCTGCAAATTAGTTCACAAGATAACAATGATCATAAAAGAAAGTAACAACGCAAATTCGACAAGATTCATAGTAAAGCCTACATAATAGTTCATTTTCATTAATATGTATAAACACAAGCATACACCAAATAGAATGAAATAATTGTCTTACAAAATTCATATATATGCATGAAAGTGTCAGCTCCAAGAGCTTCAAATATCAAGTGAAAGTTCCAAGATACACATATACAATGAGGCAACACTATCTCCAATAGTGGAACGTTAAGCCACTACTTGCTCCACCAAAGAATGATCTTCTCTCATATGCCAAGCTAGATAAGCCAAGATGAAAAATCCCCTTGCTTGAACTATAAGGGCGTATTTATAGAAAATGAGTGACTCTTCACCTCCCTTGTGACTCTTGACCTTCCTCATGACTCTTTATCTTCCATGTGACCTTTCGAACTTCTATGTGACCTTTGAGCTTCTACATGACTCTAGGAATTTCTAGTGACTTTTCACATTCCATGTGTGACCCTCGGGCTTCCACACATTTTACAGTATCTCATTTTTTGAAAATACAAAATTACATTCCACAAATTATGGAAAAATACATGGACAACATAAGACTTTTGTAGTGACACTTTGAGAAGCCATGGTTTGGCGACTATATCAATGTCAAGTTCTTCTCTTTCCTACTATGACTTCAAATTTTTCATGACAGGTTTTGCTTGTATTTCATCTTCACCCTCCATAGATTCTAGATAGGCATTGGAACCTTCTAAGTCAACATTAGTTTCCATCTCTTTGTCTTGGTCCAATATTCTTTTACCCATGCATGATAGCACCTTTGTGTCTCACCTTGATGACCTCCTTGAGCATAATCCTTCCATGAAAAAATAATAGCACCTACAGACAAATTTCACTCATGGCAAGACAATATCAGTCCTAAAATCACTTGTTCTATCCTATTCATGCAAGATGTTGATTGTGATGGGATAGTGTACAAGGACTAAGAGGATGAGCCTAGGAATTTCACAGGTTTCCACTATAGGGAGCCAAGGAATGACCATGTTTTCCACTAGGATTGTTAAATATGAAATAAATGGAAATTTCATCAAGACATTGCATAGTGAGAAAGTGCAGAGGATGAGATTGACATGCTTTCTTACTTAGAATATGAAATACGCAATACTCAAGGAAGGTAAGCCAGGGATTTCATAGTTGAGCAATGTAGGGGATGACCCCACTATCCACTAGAAATGTGGAGTGCTTAGTGGATGCAAGATTTTATCAAGGCATTGTGCAGTTGAGCACTGCAGGGGACAAGGGTGACAAGCCTATGCACTGTGACTGCGCAATGTGCAATGATTGAGAAGGAGACTCTAGGATTGTGCAGTTGAGCACTGTAGAGGCCAAGAGACAACCCTAATACTCGCTTGAGATACTCAATGTCCAATTGGAGGAAGGTTTGATTAGAGCATTGCACATAAGGCAAAAGTAAGAGACAAGAGTTAAGTCATTATGCTCTAAAGTTACTCAATGCTTAGTTGCAGGAGGTTGCCCTAGAGATGAGTATAGTGGCAAGTCTAGAAAGTAAAGGTCTCAACATTGAGGCTTTAAAGTGCAAAAAAATCATCACTTGGTAGATGCTTAGGGTGTTTACAACTTGTACATGTGGGCAAAGAATAGATCCAAAATGGCTAAGTGTGGGATCAGTGGAACAAGAGAGAGAAAGACATCCAAATAAGTCCCAAACAAGGATCACACATTTGTATATCATAAAAGACAAATGCATAGTACTCAAAATTAACATGCATACCTTGAAACAAAAACAAAGTGACACTGTTTCTGAGTGCAACAGTAAAAACGTAATATTGCGACACTTAAAATACAAGTGGAAACACAAGTGTCGACTGCAACCAAAAGGTGCACTATGCCCTGGGAAAGTGTCCAACACATATTCTCATTATAAATAGCACCAACTAGTGCAGGGGAATGTGTTGGATTTGCCTCTAGAATGGGTGCCATGGTTCTATTTAAGATGTGTGAAAATAATCAAAAGTGACACATGCAAGAGTGAAAGTGACACATGAAAACATAAAGAAAACACAAGTGACACATGTAATAATGAAAGCATGAAAAAGAAACACTTGCAAAATATAGAGCAAGAAAAAATGACACATGTAAGAGCAAAAGAAAGAAAATATGATACTTCTAAAAGAAAAAGCTACAGTTAAGAAACTCGCCGAGAAGATGCGGCATTTGAAACCATGAGTGAGTGAATCTCCTTATATTTAAATAGTGCATAGAGATCAAGAGTGAAATATGAATATAAAAATGAGCTCTAGACTGAACTATTTATACAGGGAGAGAAGACAGGCAACTAGGGTTAAGATTGGTGAGTGCATTAGTGCATGTCAGGAAACTAGGAGCCAAGAGTGACTTGACTAACTTGAAGAAGTACATTCTCACTATCAACAAAATTGTGTGAAATCACAAATTGCAAAGGATGCCCTTACACTATCATTGTCCCTAAGGATTACACAATCTCTATCTCTGGCATCAAGGACTACGCAAGAAATGACCACAAGAATTTTGCAAGCACTATCAGCAAGGATTTCACAATCACCATCTTTAGATACTACATGGTCACTGTCATTATGGACTGCACAGTCATTGTCATCAAGGATTATGTAATGTTTGACTTGCAAGGATACACATTGACTAATAGCCTTGCTTAGAAGCAATGTGCTTATGGAAACATCAAGAGCTAGTCATGTGAAAGAAAGTAGTTTGAAATTTAGAATTCCTAAATACAGACTTGAACACTTGAACAACATGACTGAGCACAACCTTAATGGATTGAAATGAAAGATGGCATGACCATAAGGAGGCTCCAAAATTTGGATGTAGGAAACATTTTGGAGGGTGTTTGTCGTAGTGACAACATTGTCCAAGTGGGGAGGAGTTTTGTTGGGAGGACATCCACAAACCCAACATTTTTAGTATTGCCCACAAAATAATCTTCCAGAGGCTCAAGAAGGTCGAGGGACTGCAAAAATATATGTATATAACCCCAAAGTACTTCCCACATTTCATGGATGGTAATTTGGGTAAACCGTCAGCCCTGATTACATAGCCCACCCAAAAGGAGTTGAAGAGAGTTGAACTTGTGATCAACAACAACTAGCAACAATATCAAAGAACTTCATGTCTAGCTCTAGAACACTTGAGATAATCATTGGGGCTCTCTCTCTCTCTCTCTCTCTCTCTCGTATATAATATATATATATATTATATATAATATATATTATATATATATATATATATATAATATATATATATATATATATATATATATAATACACATTTGTTTCATATGAAAATGAAAAATAACTTTAAATTTTATAAACCGAAGAATATTATCTACAAACAAGAAATCCAAGTACACTTGGACAAGTACACGTGGATGGCATTACCTCACTAGTATTACAATCTATATAGTAATCATATAGGCATTTAATAGAACCACTTACTTACCCTCATTATATAAATCATATCAAAGGAACTCAATAGGACCATTTACTCTTTCATCTCATCAATGTCATTGTTATATAGTGAAATTGTTTTCCTTTCTTACATGTAACTGGCCCAATCATTTAAACAATTACAATGTGTTTTTTAAAAGAAATCAAAATATACTATAATTTTATGGATATAATTGTAACCTCCAATAAAGAAAAAAACAACAAAAACTATTTAAATCCCCCAACAACACAATTTTATATAAAAGAAATATAACTTACAATAATATTTTGTCATAGGAATTATAGCGCACATGTGGCCTAATGATTAGGGCACGTGTATTATGTTGCAGGACACGATTTACAAAAGAACATAAAAATAAAATTAATTTTTGTCAACAAAAATGAATGAATAATACTTATTTAGCATTGAATTTATGATAATAAGGAATCATACCTGCATTAGATCATTTTTAAATGACTAAAAATATAAAAATAAATTAAATCAATTAGAAATTAAGTATCATGATAACATATTTTTTTATTTTTATATACTTTGAATAGGTTTAATCGTTAGAAACATGTGTTTTCTTTTAAAAATGCATATGGTCAAATCTAAATGATGTAGAATATGTGTATCTTTCTAAATTATTAGTGCACATGTGCATTATGATGTAAGACACCATCTACAAAAGAACATACAAATAACATTATTTTTGTCAACAAAAAAATGACTGAATACTACTCATTTAGCATTAAAATTGTGATAATAAGGAATCATATTTTTTCATAATAAGGAATGCATGTATGATTCCTTATTAATAATAAATAGGCATAAATAACACTTGTAGGTAGTATCCATAAGTGAAAACAAGTAGAGCAAGTAATAAATGCAAACAAGTTAAACAAGGAAAAGTAGAGTAGGAAGTGAGAAGATCTGCAAGTGGATCCATAGAGGATTGTTAGGTATCATTTGTAAATCCAAGGATCAAGAGGATGGGGAATTTATTCAAATTAAAGGTGATTCCACTAGTAAATGTTTCTCCTTTGTGAGCAACAGAAGAATTGACCACAACTAAATCTTTTAATCTTCCATGTCCACTACTAAGATATAATTTGGTGATACATGGATGCATGAGCTCCATAACAATAGGATTCTATTGTATACAAATGATATTTCTTTTTTTCTAAATATCATGATATGGAGAATTATTGTTAACATTATTATTATTTAAATGTTATGATATATAAAAAAAATCATTAATAAAGAAAAAAACTATAAAAATAATGACAACTAAAACATATGATGAAAACTAGATTGCTGCTGCACGCGCTGCCTAGGGTTCCCTACTGCGAAACCGTTTGGGTTTTCGACTATTGCTCATGGCCCCTCCGGAGGCTCCACCGGAGGGGGCTGACATTCAACAGGCGTTCTCCAACTTAGTGAAATCATTGCCTCCTCAGCGCCCTCGACCTGCTATTTCAAAATTTGTCAAGAAGTTAGACAGCCTTCAAGAAGTTCTCTTGCCTCCTACCCTACCCCGCTTGGCCGCTCTGTCATTGGTAGAAAAAGGACTCATTGGTCAGTTCACGGGCCTCTGGCCCTCTCTGAAAACTGTCCAGAGGTGGGTTGAGAGAAACTAGTCTGATAAGATACAAGGGAAAATATCCATCAGATTTTGCAGGAAAGGGTACTTCACATTTCATTTTGAATCCAAAGAAGACAAGGATTTAATTTTCAAAAACGGGCCCTATTTCATGGATTCCAGGGGCCTGTACCTCAACAAATGGACCCCTGATTTTGATCTTAAGCTCGATGTCCCCAGTGTTGTTCCGGTTTGGGTCCGGCTCCCTCATCTCCCCCTTCACTGCTGGGGATATGATTCGGTTCGAGCCATTGGGAATGCAGTTGGAAAATATGTTGATTGAAGCGAGCCAAAATACAACATGCAAGATTGTGCCCGGATTTGTGTTGAAGTGGATCTCAGCAAAGGCCTCCCTGAAGCCATCAAGCTCAAAGTGGACGATTGGAGCCATATTCAGCAGCTTGATTACGAGCAGATCCCGTTCAAGTGCAAGGTATGTCATGAGTACGGCCACTTTGCAAACCGATGTACTAAGCTTATTAATGTAGAAAACAGTCCTCAAGAGGAACAATGGGAAGTGGTTAAAAAAAAGAAATCGGCCTCCTTGGTTAAAGCTACCCCTGAAGCAGACCCATCGGCCTCTGCAGCAGGTCATCGTTCCCCCTCTTCTCCTACACCCTTCAAATCTCCCCCCCGCTCCTCTCCTTCGGTCCCTTCATCTGACCCCTTCTCTATTCTTTCTCTCCCTGAAAGCCACCCGCTATATCCTCCCTCTCTTGAAAGCCTCCCCCAAAGCTCTTCCAAATCCACCTTGCCCCTGAACATCTCCTCTCAGCCCCCTCTGGATCCTCCCATAAACAGAATCACCAGGAGCTCTTCCAAAGACCATGGAGGATCTAGTGATACTTATAAGAAGCCTGGTCTGGGTAGGAAATCCACCAAGCAACATTGGGATGAGAACGCACAGAAAGATATAGCTATGGGAACTCAGACACCCATAGAATCTTTCATCCTGGGTCAACATGACAAAGAAATAGATAACAAGGAACAAGGGGGGCAAGCACCACCCCGAACACCACAATTGCAATGATAAAAATCATGTCTTGGAACAGCAGGGGATTTCGGCACCCCTCCAAGATAGTAGCCCTTAGAGATCTCATACATCATGAGAAACCTGGAATTATTTTGCTGCAAGAAACAAAGCAAGGTCAGCAGAAATGAATGGTATTATAGAACAGCAGAAATAGTTTAAAGGAAGCATCAGTGAAGCAAGAGGAGCTTCAGGAGGAATAGCCACTATTTGGAACCAAAACATATGGAACTGTAATTCGGAAATCATCAATCAACACTGGATCAAAACAGTCTTGGAAAACAAAGAAGATAGGCAAATTGTAATCATCTACAACATTTATGTGCCCAGCCATTTCAGAGATAAGGATTGTTGTTGGCGTGAACTAAAGGCCAACATTGATGAAGAAGGGAGCTCCAACATTATTTTGGGAGGCGATTTCAACCTTATCCTCCATGCCAATGAAAAGAGAGGTGGTAGCTTCACTTCTGACCCCTACAGAACCCATCTGGAAAACATCATGCAAGAATACAAACTTATGGACATTGTACCAAAAAATCAACGATACACATGGAGTAATCGCAGGATTGGTGCAGGTAACATTATGGAGAGATTAGATAGAATTCTAATCAATGTTTCACTACTTTCCATGTTCTCTATTGGATATGTCAGTGTTTTGACATGCCTGCTTTAGATCATTTCCCTATCACGCTCACGTTGGAAAATCATAGCAATCTTGGGACTATCCCCTTCAGGTATAGCTCCCTTTGGAGCGACATACCAGTAGTAGAAGAAATTTTCCTCAGTACCTGGAGTCAGCATGTTGAAGAGTCCCCTAGATTCATCTGGGAGTCCAAATTTAAAAAAAAAACACAAACAGGCAATTAAAGAATGGACCAAAACAAGCTATAAAGAACCTAAAAAGGAAAAAAATGAGCTTAAAACAATCTTAACAGCATGCAAAGAGATATAGAGGAGTTTGGCCTCTCCCAGGAAAGCAAACAACAAGAAAGCGACCTCTATTCACAATTGTGTCGAGTTAAAAGAGCAGAGGTATTTAAATGGAGGCTAAAATCGAGGCAACTGTGGTTGCAGGGAGGAGACAAGAACTCGGCCTTTTTTCACAAACAAACAATAGCCGAAAAGATAAGGAACAACATAAGCTCTATTATAGATGCTGAAGGTAATAGGCAAGTAAATCAGGACGTCATCCGAAGGACAGCAACAGAACATTTTCGAGACCTCCTAACAGAAACTAAAGAATAGGAGGATTATACTGAGCTATTACAACATCTGCCTGCAGGGATAAGCAAACAAATAAATGACAGTTTAACTAAAGAGATCGATGAGGAAGAAGTCAGCAGATCGATATGGGCTCTTCAGCCTGACAAATCCCTAGGTCCTGATGGCTTTACCATATGTTTCTATCAAACATTCTGGGGAATCCTAAAAAAATATCTGATAAAAATGTTAAAATGGATCCAGTGGCAGTGCAAAATAGGGGGGTACACCAACGCCACTCATTTGGCCCTCATACCCAAAAAAAACTGGCCCTCTTCATTTGCCCAACTCCGTCCTATATCCCTTTGTAATTCTTCCTACAAAATCTTGTCCAAAGTCATTGCCTCTCGCCTCAAACCCTTTTTCCCATCCCTCATTTCTGAAAATCAAGGGGGGTTCTTAGAAATTCGACATATAACTGACTCCATCCTCCTAGTACAAGAAGCCATTCATTCGAGCCAGTCCAGGAATGAGAAAGGATTTGTACTCAAACTTGATTTGACCAACGCTTTTGATAGATTGAGATACTCTTTTCTCTTAGCCGTCTTGAAGAAGATGGGATTTGATGCAGGCTTTCTTAACCTCATCAAAGCCTGCATCACCAGGCCATGGATCACCCCTCTTGTAAATGGCAGGCCAGGTGATGCTTTCCAATCCTCCCGTGGTCTAAGACAAGGTTGCCCTCTCTCACCTTATCTTTTTATTCTGATGGCTGAATCATTTAGCAAAGCGTTGGATTTCCATCGGAGGTTTGGCCTCATAACAAGAATAAAATTTGGAAATGGAGTCAAGAATATAAATCACTCACAATTTGCAGATGACACCTTGCTAATTGGAGGGGCTTCTATCACAATAGCCAGGCATTTCAAAGTCCTTCTGGATAAATTCATGGATTACTTTGGTGGTCTGGTTAATTAGCAAAAAAGTTGTATTTATGGTTGGAATACAACAACGCAGGTCCTCCATAATATTGCTGCAATATTTTGGGTCTCATGCAACTATGACTGGACTCATTTTTCATATTTGGGCATTCCTGTAAGCGCAGGGCCCTTGAGGGCAGAAGTCTGGGACACTATAATCGATAAGATGAAAAGGAAAGTGTAGGAGTGGGGCTCCATATGGCTTAACCCAACTGGTCGTCTCACCCTTCTTAAATCCGATATATCCTCTTTGCCTTTATACCAATTTACTCTTCTTCAAGCCCCTGCCTCCTTTCACCACAAAATGGAAGGCATCCTCCGCCATTTCTTGTGGCAAGGAGGGAAACATGACAAAAATAAGTTTAATTTGATTAGTTGGAAGCAAGTAATTCAGCCCCAAGATCAAGGTGGTCTTGGCATCAAATCCCCCAGATTTCTTAACTTAGCTTTCGGAGGCAAAATTGTTTGGAGACTCATAACCGACCTTCTTGCATGGTGGAAAATGGTATTGGAAATTAAATATTTAAATTTTCCAAGGCATCAGTTCCTCGATCAAGACATCCCCAACAGAGACTCCACCAAAATCTAGTGCTTATGCAAAAAATCAATTCCTATAATTGCCCAAAATACTTCCAAAATTCCCAAGGGAGGAGCAAGCATCAATATTGGAGCTGATAAAATCATGGAACAACAACCTATTAATACGCAAGCAAGGGTCAACCCCATCCTCTCTTTTTTCGAAAGAGCTGGTATCCATCATTTGGATTAGATCTCTCAGTGGGATCCTTCATCCCTACTATGGTCTGATTGGTCCTTCCCTGTTATACCCAATGATCTCAAAGTTAGTTTGTCAGCCCTCCAATCTCATTTGCATAGTATAGCCCCTGTCAAAAAGAATACTTTAGATGGTTCAGATGGGACCCTTCTAGATCTTTATATACCATTAAGGCTGCCCACCAATTCCTCTGCAGCAGCAATCATCCCATACCAATCTGGAATCATTGGAAGGTTGTTTGGAAGTCTGAGGCCCTTCCAAAAATCAAATTTTTTATAGGGCCTCTTCTCAAAGGAAAAACTCTTACTGCCGAAAATCTGCAAAGGCGTGGTATCATCAGCCCCTCTCGTTGTCCCAACTACTTGGCTGCTGAGCAATCCATCCATCACCTCTTTATTGACTGCCCCTTTGCTATTGAATGTTGGGAAAACTTGTCTCAAAACAATTAGATTCCATGGAGCAGCCAAAATACCATAGGAGAAATTCTACACAAGTGGAAAAAGAATTACCCATGGCAACGAAGAAATAATAACATAGTGAAGAGGGTTTGGGATATTCTCCCTTACACCATGTTATGGAATATTTGGTTGGCTCGCAATCGAAATTTTTTTAAGGACAAGGGTTCAAATATTAGAAGTCTCTAAAGCAAAGCAAGGGGTCTTGCCCTTGAAACCATATCAGCCAAGAACCAGAGGAATATAGACATCACCGAGCTCGGTGTGGAAGAATGAAGCTTCATTGGACACTTGTTGGACAAAAAAAATAGCAGGTAGATAGGTAGCATTGCTAGCAATAGGCAAAACACTTTCCCTCATAATTGGAAAATTAGACTCAAAGAAAATGAGTTTTCAGCTTGGATCCAAAATTGCAACAGGTACTGTCTTTTTTTTTACGGGGCTTCAAAGTCGAATCCTAGGGCTGTAGGAGCTGGAAGAGTGATCTTTAATGCTAATGGGGACATTGTTTTATCATATGAATGGGGTCTCGGACACATTTCCAACAACAGGGCGGAAGCCCTAGCCCTATACTAGGGACTTATTCAGCTTGGGAAGCTTGGTACAGATGTAGCCTTCATCTTTGGAGATTTGACAGTGGCTATTAGTTCAATGGTCCAGAAGAGAGACCCCCTCAATGTTTTCCTCCAGCAGATTTTAAGTCGCTATCACATTCTAGCTCACCTTATGAAATATCTGTGCTTCCATCATGTTCTGCGCAGCTTAAATAAAAATGCTGACATACAAGCCAACAAGGCATGTGCCAGACCTCCGGGTTGTCTAGTTTGCAATGGCGTAGAGACTTATCATCATTTTCCATGACTGTGAACAACTTTTTTCTCATTCATCTTTGCAATAAGTCTATAAGTTCTGACATGATGGAAGGATTGAAGAATCATAAAACTCTCATTGTGACTAATATATACAGAGGGATCTGGTGCACTCAGAAAATCCATTTGCACAAGACATCAGTCAAGCGATCGTTCTTTTTTCTTCCCTCAGGCCTTCCCACCCCTGCATCCTCGTTTCTCCATCAAGACCCCCTCTACCCTCTTGCGATTTCTCCCTTATACCTTGAGATCTCCATCCTGAGCCCCTTCTCTTCCTTAATCCTACCTTTCCCTTTCCGTTCCATTAATCGCTAGGAACCTGCGGACCTGTCTTTGTCTCTTGTCTCAGAACCCCCCTTCCTCTGGAATTTTGGGCACCCCTCCCTCAAGGATCCTCCCTCTGGGAAGCATATTCCATTTACAGTGCTCAAAGAACAACGTCCCCAAGAGCAGCGTTCCAAGATCAAGCCTTGGGCCTCTCTTCTTTTCAAGATTTGTCCTCATCTACTTTTTTGGCATGGATCAGCTGGCACTTCAAATAGGCATATCATTCTTCTCTTCATCTTTTTGGCGCGGATCAGCCAGGCGTTTCAATCAGGAATATCACACTTCTCTTCATTTATTATAGTCAGGCATATCAACCATCTCAATATTGATTGATAATGTTCTGTAAATGTTGTCTTTTAGCGTTTCAATTTGTCAGGATATATTTCAGTTTAGCTTTTATTTCAAAGCCTAAGTGGCGGGAACCTCGAGGATTCTGTTGTTGTAAATCCTTCTCTCCTAGCACCACTCGGCGAATAATTATGTACTACAGGGGAGCAGTCTCCACCTCCTTCTTTCTTTTCGAAATGTAATATAGCAACCAATGATGTTAAAAAAAAAAACCTTATGATGAAAAATTTCCTTACCTCTCAATTGAAAAATTCAAAAACAATTTTTATTTCAAATTGGACAAGTAATTGAGCTTCAAATGATGCTGCAATTCTTTGTAGTGGCGGCTTGGGTTCGTCCCTAGCCGACTGCTCCTCATTCTCTTTGTAGTTTTTCCTGTCGGCAAATGGTTGTTCCTCTTCCTTCAACAACTAGATCTATCTCTTTGATATTTTTTATGGGGTTGATCCTACCCTTATCTATGGCATTTGATTCTCCCTCGCCCTCGGTTCTAGGTTATATTACTACTAAGGGTGCTACTTTAACCTCTGCGTCCATGTTGTATGGTCAATTGAAGCTATTTGTGACAAAAGATGTTGACAAAAGCACCACTCCTCCCTCATCAGAGAAATTTTGAGGTCTAACATGGGCCTCAAAGCAAAAATGTACAACCAAAATCAACTTTATAAGAACCAATAGGATTCAAGATGATGATCTCAACCATGGGAGATGATTCACCATTTTTGGATTAAAAAAAAAAAAACTACTTTTTCAACTTGTCTACCTACAGTTTTACTCAAATTTCAAGCGGGATCACTCGTTAGATGCGGAATCCAATTCCTCATCCAAGGAGTACCCATGTTGCATACTTTCGATGGACTTCGCTATACAAAAAAATGAGAAATACATGAAAACATGATTGCAATCACGTTTTTCATGTATTTCTCATTTTTTGTGTAGTAGGGTCCATTGAAAGTATGCAACATGAGTACTCCATGGATGAGGAATTAAATTTTGCATCCGTAGGGAGTTAAGTTGAAAATATGAGTTGAAAAAAAAAATTTCTTTTTCCCCTCTGAAATTTGATGATGTAATTTAATATTATTTTATTTTTTCTTCTATTATTTTATAATATTTCTTAGGAGGTCAATTTTTTACCTCAAAATTTCTCTAATGCAAGTTTGGAGGGCTCTCAACAGGGGGCTTTTATACAATCTTTTCGAGATATTGTGAAATCTACATCCAACGACCATTTCTTTGGGTCTTCAATCCTCGAAGCCCCATTGGTGGAGGTCCCTATAATGGCAGAAGCAATCGATGATGTAAAATTATTCTTGGAGCATGGATTGATTTGTAGATTTAATGGACATTGGTCATGCCTTGTGGATCTCCATCCATAGATTTCTGAGCACTAGAAGCCACTTATCTCTGATGAGTTGAATATTTATCCTCTAGCCATAGGATTCTTCATTTCAGTCTTTGAAAAAGTAGAAGATCAAGAGTTGATTTTTGAATATGGTCTATGGTTTTGGGGAAGTACACGGTTGACTATGCAACCCTGGTCCCCTCTTTTGACCCCCTTTCAGCTTTGATTTCTACTGCCCCTGTATGGGTAAGACTCCCTAATCTTCCTTTGCATCTCTGGAATCTTCCTTATTTGAATGTCATTGGAAATGATTTAGGTTGTTTTATTGTCATAGTGAGGATATAGTAGGGTACCTAAAACCCATATATTCTCACGTTTGTGTGGAAATAGATTTTAGCAAAGGATTTTCTGCATAAATCAATTTGACAGGTCTAAGATACCTATGGCTACAAAAGTTGGATTACGAAAATGTATCCTTTTGTTATAGATCTTGTTACAAAATAGGGAATTCCTTCAAAAAGTGTCCAAGAACTGGGAGGATCAAAGGCAAGAAAAATAACCACAAATTAAGATGGTGGGATGGGGCCAAGTTTGAACATTATATGATTTTCAAATAATATCTCAATAATGTTCCTAAACATGAATGTAAGTGATATACAAAGCATGCAAACAATCCAGCAATCAGAAAAATGAAATATACATTAAGCACCCATGGAAACACTCGAAATAGAGAATTGTTGAACCATTTTATTACTTCTTAAGGAGAAAATACAATAGTAAAATAGAATGGTGCATCTGGGCTTGTCTCAATGGACAAGCATGAAAAAACCCAAGTAAGAAAATGTTGAACTAAAGACTGCTACAACTGTTGCACCAAACTGCACTGCGGTGCCCCAAAAAACTACTTTGCCTATTGACTTCGAAGGGTTGGAATCACTACTTCCCGTGCTTAGAAAATTATGAGATTTTAGCTCCTTTCTCCTTGGCCTAAACCCAGAAAAACCCACGAAGTAATTGGCCAAATGTTGACCTCGGAATTTTGGCACAAATTCCCTTTAGCTCCTCTAGTTGTTGGCTGAGTTGGGGCCCCTGTTTGACCCCTTATATCTGCCCAGATAATTATATAAATTTAGGAGTGTGATCCTTGCCCAAAGCCCATAGAGGGTTTCCCTTGGTTCCAACCTTCAAAAATTGACCCTTCACAACTTGGCCCTCCTCCAATTTCGAATTTTTCTGCTATGATTGATCCTATCAATCTCTTGTCTCCCAACTCCAGTAATCATCCTCAAATGGCCCTCCAAATGATCTCCTACTTCTCTCGGCTAGCTCTAGCTCTACAATTCCTTTCTCCAACTCCCAAGTGAGCTTAGAGACTACTTGGATGCTAGCTCCAAACTCACAAGAAAGGTTGGCCCTTTGCTTCTCTCCCAATCCTATAACTCTCCCGGCAAATTCTTGATCACTGATAGCTCCAAACTCCCCTTGCATATTCTTCAGCTAGCCAGAAATACAAACTCCCTGTTGTGGTTGAATGGTAGTGTTGTAACGCACTCCTGAAACTCTTGCAATACTTATGGAACTGCCTCTCTAGGGTTGGCACGGATGGTCCCCCGAAGTAGAGGTTGAATTTCCCGCTTGATAGATTTGTGGCTAAATAGCCAGTTGACTCAACTAAATAGAAAAGTGAACAGTCAAGTAATTTTGATTGCAAGGTGTGAAAGTGAATCCAAAATTAGATATGCTCCCTCCTTATAACTCTTTGGGCCTCCCTAGCCTCATGTGTGCCCCTCCGTCCACCTATTCGCCTTTCTCTCCAAGCTACTCAAATGGGCCAATTCGATCTCCCATGTGGGTGGCCCCCACATTCCACCAGCAACCAAATAAAGTCGAATTACCTCCTAAATCCCTAAGTCGAAAATTATGGGTTCTCTTCCTTAGCCGAAATTGTGCAAAATTGTGTAGCAGCACCTTGGTACAAATGTGTTTGAGAAGGGACATGACAGTCCTCCCCTCCCAAATGTTGCTTTCCCTCAAGCAACCTCACAGCTGGGTGCTCCAAAATTTTACTTGTTCTTAAGCAATGCCTGAGCAAGCAACCTCTCTAACTGTTTCTCCCCACTATCACTGTAAAATGTGCCAGGGTCCCTGATGTGCCAATGGATTGTGCCTAACCTATGCACTGTCCTGCTATGGAAGAATCCTTCAATACAAGGATCCCAGGAAACCCTTTCCAACATGAATCTCCCCTCCCTCAACTCACTATCTTGCCCAGTGAAAGTACCAAAAGTCCCCTGCTCCATCAGTAACTCGTTAAAGCCCATTGGAAGATCTCTATGATCTCCCCCTGCATTAATCAGTGCATCCCTAAAGGTTATTGAGTTGTGAAGAGTTTTGATGCCCCAGTTCCCTGCTAGTCCTAGAGTGGTTCCACCATGCTAATGTTGCGCTACTTTAACTATGTCGTACTCCCCATCATGCGCAGTCAGTATCCTCCTCTCCTGGAACTCGATGTTGGAATACTAAAAGAGGCAAGACACATTCTGCCTCGGCATCTCCATGGCACCCAGACCTACCCATCCAAATATAACTCTGAACCTATGCAGCAACAGAGAATCTCTGCCTTGCCATATGATGAAACCCTCTGTGAATACCCATGTGTAATCCCAAGAGCGAACTATATTAGTCTCTGCCACGACTCCTCTCATCATGTGTGATCTATCGATCAACTGAATCCCTGCATCCCATAGCCAGACTTGCTGCAAAATAGCCCTGTCAACTGATGGAATACCTATAGCCCTCATCTCCAGTCCCTGCATGTGATCACTATATAGGCTCCATATATCATGGGCTAATCTGATGCATGCTAATCTACCCTATGCATGCCACTGTGTAGTACCGATAATTGTTGGAAGCCACGTGTGCCAAAGAGATACCCCTTGAATGCAACCAAAAGATGGGTATCTGATACTTGTAATCAACTCATGGTATGTGGATCCCTCCTGTCCCTACCAACCATATCCCCTGGGTCTACCATCCGCCCTCTCGATAATGTGCCAATATAAGGTCTAGAGCTTGGACATATATTGGGAAACTACCTCAGTCATAACTGCTATCCTCTACTCATGCTCGGTCATGACATGCCTTGAGAAAAGAGTGACATGTGTCTCCCTCAGGACTAGATCCTTAGACGTAGGCTCAGTGATGAACGATATGCCACCCCTGCAAACAATCACATCATCCCCCAACATGTGGTTGTCGATTGATGCACCAACCCAACACCATTGTTGAAAAGTCTTTCCCTACTGTGCTGAGTCTCACCCAAATATCACAGGTAAGCTCCTCGTCCCCCATGGCTCATGCCCAAAGTGCAGAAAGTTGACAGCAAAATCAACTGCGCCTATGAGGGATGTAGAAGAGGGTTAGGCATGTGAATCCCTGTGGATACCATCAAGTATCGCTCATCTATTTCCCCGTTAATCCTGGGTGAACTACGCCCAAAGGTATGCCTGGTGTTTTCATCCAAGGGTCTCCCTGGAGGCGACACTCCATGACCTCGTTGTGCAACACTATACGCCCCTGCATGCCACTGATCATCCCAGTACTCCTAAACATGCCATTATACGCCATGGCCTACCCCTGTACACCACTGTATACTCTCGGCTATGATTATGCCATCCTATAATAGCATGGGTTCTGCATGTGTCACTTTACCTGTCACTCCCCACATGTACTCAATGTGATGTGAGGCACCCCCACTCCATAGCATAGTCCAACATACACTAACACATCACCTTACATCTCCATGCTCCTCTACAGGCCCCTTCTCCTCGCTCCATAGCCCCGCACACCACTATATGCTATGGCCTAATGTTGGGTCTATATGCATCAGACTGCATCCATCTACATAACATTGGATGCTATGACATAACTCTGTGTAGTCTTGTGTACCACTGCCCACTGTCGTACCACCCTGTAACATACAGTATCCTTCATGCGCCAAAATATCGACCTCTCTACTAGTACGCCCTCCATGATGTGGGCTACATCCCCCCATCTGCTCTAAAAGACCTGAGTGGCCTACTCTCCACATGCTAACGGAAATGACATTACTATGCCTATCCTTAATAGTCCTTGCATCCCATATGCTAGTAAGAGAGCACTCCCTCCACACAATGCCCTATATGATAGCCTATTAATTCCACCTCCTCCTACCAACTCTTGCCAGAGTAATCTACTCACCCTGTGAATCCACGCACCGTCAATATGCCAAGACAACTCATGAAATATGCCTGCTCGCTTGTCAAACCATCTTATCATTAGTGCTAACTAGGGCTCTGATGGAGATCTGAAAATCTGGGTGCTCTCAAGTGTCAAACCCATCCCATAGCTACTACCATCACCTACCAGCTCTATGATGTGATGGGAAATCCCACCAAGATACCAAAAATAGTCCTGCCCTTGAGTCCCTCTGGTAATCCATAGCCTCTACTAACATGTGGCCATGGATGTATCTAGCCGCCTAACCTGCTCCATCGAGTACCAGCTTAGTACGCCTTGCCATCCAATCCCAAAGGAGAGATCGAATATGTAATCCTTTGTGGAAGGAATAAGCCCTCCCTCAATCCAACACATAAGGGTGGGTTGATAACGCTATAGACCCCACCAATGGGCCTTTGAAGTGAACCGTGCTAAAAACCTAACATGTGACCTCTATGCTGCCCCTCATCAATGGCTAGCCCAAGGGATGGCTGCATATCCTCCTCCATCATGGGCTCGACATGAGCCTTCTACTTCTCCTCCATAGGCAAACCAATATGCATGATATGCTCACCAGTCAGTTGTAGGTAATTGTCGGCTGGCAATTCCGTCATATATTTGGAGGCCTTTATACCTATCGGCTCCTTAAAAATAGTGGAGTTGTCTTCCGGCACCTCACCAACCTGTGGTGCATTGTTATCACCTGAGAACTCAGTCACAACCCCAAATACCTCATCAATGGATGACACCTCATCAATTGGTGTATGTTCAACTATCTCTTTTCCAACCATGGCCCCTTCAACTACTCTTTCATCTTTTTTCTTAATACTTCTCATCATCCCTGCAAAATCCCATTGAATCTCCATTGGTTTGTGCATGCCCCTTAGTTCATAGAATTCCCAACTGAGGAATGAATCAAATTCTTCCCCACATCAATCATCATTTATTGTATCCTCACCACCTCATTCCAGGTGACTGCCATGTTGTTTGATTCTAATATTTCCCACAGGTTGAGCCAAGATTATGGCTCTGATACCATTGTAATAATCCTAAATAGGAATGTAAGTGATATACAAAGCATGCAAACAATCCAGTAATTAGAAAAATGAAATATACATTAAGCACCCATGGAAACACTAGAAATAGAGAATTGTTGAGCCATTTTATTACTTCTTCGGGAGAAAATACAATAGTAAAATAGAATGGTGCACCTGGACTTGTCTCAATGGACAAGCATGACAAAACCCAGGTGAGAAAATGTTGAATTGAACGTTGCTACAATTGTTGCACCAAAATGAACTGCGCTACCTTAGAAAATTGTGTTGTCTACTAACTTTGAAGGGCTGGAATCACTGCTTCTTGTGCTAAGAAAATTATGAGATTTTAGCTCCTTGCTCCTTGGCCTAAACCCAGAAAAACCCACAAAGGAATTGGTCAAATGTTGACCTTGAAATTTTGGCCCAAATTCCCTTTAACTCCTTTAGCTGCTAGCTAAGTTGGGACCCTTGTTTGATCCATTAGATCTGCCCAGAAAATTCTATAAATTTAGGAGTGCGATCCTTGCCCAAAACCAAGAAAACCCAGAAAGGTATTCCCTTTGTTCCAACCTTCAAAAATTGACCCTTCACAGCTTATCCCTCCTCCAATTTCGAATTATGTTTTATGACTGATTTTGTCAATCTCTGCTCTCCCAACTCCATCAATCCTCCTCAAATGGCCCTCCAAGTGATCTACTACTTCTCTCGACTAGCTCCAGCTCAACAATTCCTTCCTCCAACTCCCAGGTGAGCCTAGTGATGGCTCTCTGTATAGGCCTAGGTAACTGTAAATTGAACTGCTTGGATGTTGGCTTTACTAGGTCCAAACTCGCAAGAAAGGTTGGCCTTTTTCTGCTCTCCCAATCCTCTAACTCTCCTGACAAATTCTTTATCACTGATAGCTCCAAACTCCCCTTGTGTATTCTCCAGCTAGCCAAAAATACGCACTCCTTGTTGTGGTTGAATGGTAGTGCTATAACACACTCCCGGAACACTTGAAATACTTATGGAACTGCCTCTCTAGGGTAGGCACAGATGGTCCCCAGAAGTAGAGGTTGAATCTCCCGCTTGAGATATTCGTGGCTAAATAGTCGGTTCACTCAGCAAAACAGCAAAGCGAACAGTCAAGTAATTTTGATTGCAAGGTGTAAGAATGAATCCAAAATGAGAGTTGCTCCCTCCTTATAACTCCTTGGGCCTCCCTAGCCTCATGTGGGCCCCTCCATCCACCTATTCAACTTTCCCTCCAAGCTATTCAAATGGGCCAATTCGAACTCCCATGTGGGTGGCCCCCACATTCCACTAGCAACCAAATAAAGTAGAATTTCCTCCTAAGTCCCTAAATAAAAAATTATGGTTTCTCTTCCTTAGCCAAAATTGTGCAAAATTGTGTTCAACACCCTGTTACAAATGTGTTTGAGAAGGGACATGACAATCTCCCCTTAGCTATTTGTAAAGAGGCAATCCAGGATAAGAAGAGTGATCCCCACCAGCTTCATAGAAGCTCAGTGGCAAGTCGAGAGATGGTGGAATGTAAAAAAGCATCCAATGACAACCCAAAGAATTTTGGTTCCCCAAATGCTCTCTCGGTCAAGGACAAAACATAGTAATTTGGAGACTCTGCCGCATCCTTAGAAAACATGACTAGAAACTCATCTTGGGCAAATCATGTAGAAGGGGGCGAACTACAAATGATTCATGGAGGTGTGGATAAATCCCACAACAAAAAGTAGGAAGACAAACCTCCAGATAAAACAGATTATATAAGATGGATTCAAGTGAGGAAAACAGATAGAAACACTTCACCAAGAAAAACAAGAAGTCGGACAACGAGGACCAAGGAAAAAGGGTGATTGGACTGGATTAGATGAAGTTGGGACTTCAAAACTCGTTTAGATCTCTGTTTTTTAGAGCTTATGAAATGTTTCAATGTAGAATTATAGTGTAGAGAGCCCGTAGAGGCAAAAAGACTTTGTTATGGATATATTGGAATGTTGACGTTGCATAAATGATAGAAGAAAGTTTTATATTCATTAATGCAAATGGTTCTGGACATGTAATCCAACCTATATAATAAAAATCTAACTGGTTTATTGAAAAAAAAATTGGCATACAACCTTTTATTTTAATTTTCATTTATATGAGAAATAATTTTATGCTATTCTATGACGAGCTAGAGAAATCTTGAAGAATGATGACTTCAAATTTGAATCTTAAAACTTAAAAAGCCTTAACTCCTACCAATCATTATGTGGTGATGGTTTAACATGGGAAACAAAAAGAGGTCATGTGTGGGGTGACTTAAGATGGGAAACAAAGCATTCTACTTTACTATATTTAATATGGATCTCAAAATTTCTAATATTGAGTCCATCCGCTAACAAATATATGATGAGGCTTGTTAATCAAAGCTTTTGTAGCAATTCCTCACCCAATTAGAATTGTTCGGTTTCCTTCCCCTAAGCAAGGAAAATGTGTTGCTTAATTAGGCCAATAGGCCTTCCTATGCATCAACAATCATCAACACTTTTACCTTGCTCTGTTCAATCAGGCGAGACACTTTCAACTGCTTTTTTCAAATATCGGTTGAGTTGCCTTCTTAACATGGCAAGATATTTTTACTGCTTTTTCCTATTCTTTTATGTAAAAAAACAGCGAATGGAAATTTTGAATGTCGCCTCAACTAGATACAGTTGTCATGTCACGGTGGATCAATTTGTACCGTTGGATGCGTCTAGAACAAAACATTGATCAATTTTAAATTGTCGTATGAATTGGCTCCATCGCTTCTCTTTCCCTTATTTTCACCTACTACTTTCTCCTGCATTGGATCCTCATGTGTAGCGCTCAGCATGTGCTTTATATTTGTATGTAGGAGGAGCACTCTACATTTGTAGGTGGAGCACTGTACATAATGCGGTATATTTGTAAGATTTCTCTTGTGGTTTCGTTTCCTTTCTTGATTTGATTAATTTTATCCGATTCATTTTAGTGGAAATTCAATTTGTTCTTTGAAATTTAGATTAGAATCTGTTGTTGATTTTTTTTTACGGCTGGAAAAGAATTACAGAGGGTTTAATGTGTTTGACGATCTAATTTAATATATAATATAATAGTGGTAATTTAAATTGGATTTTTGTTGCTGCAGATAGCAAAAAGAATTGCAGAGGAGTTCATGGCTTAGCTACTTGGCTTTATGATAAAGAAAACCAAAATGGCAGGATCATGCACTTTCAAATGTAGAATAAAATGGTGATGAGATTTCTTTTGCGGTTTCCATTCTCTTCTTTACTTAATTAAGTTTATCTGATTCATTTTTCATGGAAATTCAGTTTGTCCATTGAAATTTAAATTTCTCGCTTCTGAATCTTTGTTGTTGATTTCTTTCACATGCAAAAAAGAGTTATAATGGGTTTAATACGTTTGGCAGATCTAATTTAGTATGTAATACAATATTGGTAATTTCCTTGTTCTTCTTGATTCGATTCAATTATGTTTTGATGCGTTTCCAGTGGCATATCAATTTGTCTATTTAAATTTAAATTGAATTCTTGTTGTTGCAGATAGCAAAGAATTACAGAGGAGTTCATGGCTTAGCTACTTGGCTTTATGATAAAAAAAGATAAAATGATGGAATTGTATGCCAATCTAGAAGAAAATAAATCTTTGGATCATAAAAAAAACAGGTAGATTAATCTACAATCCCCTTCACAATAAATTAATACAACAGAAAAAGAAATAGGAAATCCCTTTCAATAACTTAATGCAACAAAAAAAGTAATAGGAAATTGGAATAGATTGATTGCAATGTAACATATTGGAGATAGATATTTTGACATAGCCTTATTACATGCTTAGGATTAGGGTTATTTCAATATTTACGGAGTCTTTTACCTCCAGTGATATTTGATTTCCCCATTACTTCATCAAAGTAGTCCGAAGTGCACATTCCCAGACACTCAATGAATTTCCCATCACTTCATCAAAGTAGTCCGAAGTGCACATTCCCAGACACTCAATGAGGAAAAGGTTTTCCAGATTTCCATATATATATTTAATGCAGGGTTCCACAAAAGGTGTTTTTTAACACCATTTTTTCTGAAACATAACCTTCCCAATGTGGTGCTTTGTTATTGAATGACAAAATTCTCCATACATTGCCAACAGTTGATGACAACCGTGCCCCGTAAATTGAACCCTAAAAATGTAATTGGAGGTAGGTGCTCTATTATTGAATGACAAAAATTCTTAAACATTTTCATACATTGCCAACTGTTGATGACAACTGTGCTCGGTAAATTCAGCCCTAAAACTGTAATTGGAGGTAGAGGTAGATTATAAGGGATAAAAAACAAATAATTCAATCGATACTTCTTGGAGTTTGGGTGGGCTTATTCTTGTTTCAGAGTTTGAAGTGAGTAAGAGGATGGTGATATTTTTGTTTCAGAGTTTGGATTGAGTAAGAAGATAATAATAATATAAATAGTTGTTTTTTAGAAAGGTCATAATACTTTATAACATGACTATTAAACTAAGTGAAAATATAAATATAGTTAATTTCAAAATAATATTTTTTTATAAATATAAATTTTTAATAATGTTATTTACATATTTAAGTTTTTTAATAAAAATAAACTTTAGCTTTGAAATAAAAAAAATTAATTTTTATCATTTTAAAAAAATCAATTTTAAATAAAACATTATATACAACAACTTAATTTAATTCATTTAAAAAAATTAAAAATTAATTAAAAATTATTTAATTTTATATTAAGTAAATTATACTCATTCAAAACACGACCATAAAATTCAACTTTATAAACTCGCAAAGAATGTGGAATGGCAAGAGACATTATTGGGTTCTGGTTTAAGGCTTCACTTACTAAAAGTTTGAAACTATATCTTTGGCTTTACAATAATAATGATTTATAATAGTAATGAGTCCAAGCTCCCATTGCTATAATCAAAATTATGTTTGGACTTTCTAAATGCAATATACAATTATGGTTTGCAATGAAATATATTGGTAGGGGATAGTCATGGTGGTTATTGCCTTGGTCACTGGCAAGCTTCGTATATGCTTGGCCATCTATAGAGGTTTCTTGATTTTGGGTAATTAACTTAACCTCTTGATTTTGGGTAATTAACTTACTCTAAAATGAAATAAGACATTCAATGTGTTCCTTGTAATATAGATATAAACAAGACATCTAAAGAAAAGTAATTGCACAATGATCCAGTGCAAGAAAACAAGGTTTTCCACAAACCAATGAACTCTTCTAGAAAAATTCAACAATTCCAATTTAATAATCCTATCGACGTCTCTTTGTACCTTTTGTGACAATTGCTAATATTAATGCTAACAATCTACTAACTTTTGATTGTCCTATATACATAATTACTATTGTTTTTCTCATTTGGAAATGAGTAAGATATGTACATGGTAAATAAAAATGAGCAAAAACTAACTTAATTATAATAAATAAAAAATTAATATGATTAGTA
>APFE031166240.1:3111-23169 GCA_000404065.3 Pinus taeda | reverse complement strand
TTTAAACTATTTAAATCTTAATGTATGTTTTATCGCAATGGCTATTCAAAGTTCAATCCAAACACATTAGAAGCGTTTTTTAAAAGCTTTTTAAATTATATATTAACTGTTTCCTCTTTATTTATTAATTGTTATCATTTGATTTATTGATTTTAACCTTGTGTACCCAAAAAAAACCTAAGATGGTTGAATAACAATCTGGAGATACACTTCTTGGTGAACAAATTCACAATAAAAAATAGTTGCTAGTTTATAATGACCTTGGTTTTTTAAATAACTAAATATGGTTTAGGGTATTTTAATTTAAATTTTCTGCTTCATTAACATAGTTAAGATAGATAAATTTATATTTTAAAAATATACGTAAGATATGCATTGCAGGTGGGACGTAATTTAAAATCAGACCGCTCATTGAACTTTCGTTGTTTTATGAGATGAGGCTTTTTCATGTGTCTAGGTAATAGGTGTAAAGTTGTTTAATACATTTGTTTAAGTATTGATTATTTAATGTTTATTTTTATCTTTAATACGTAATGTTTTGAACATTTAATTAATAAGATAAAGTATAAAAATGTTTTGTTAAATAATAATTATAATATTTTAGTATGTGAAAGATTGTAATTATAATTAATTATGTTAATGATGTTTATATAAATAAGTAAATGTAAATGGGTTAAAAGATCTAAAACAATTATAATATGCATTTTATTTATATATTGCTAAACATTCAGGAAGATGGTAACCAACATAAAACTTATGTTTGCAAGAGAATTTGTAAAGGAGATTGGGAAGTTTCTTATGTGACCTGAATTAAATGTTTTGGTTTGATAATTTGGCAATTGAACTACCTAACCATTAGAGGAATGGAAGTGGTATTGAACTAGTCCAAATGTATGGCCTATGTAACCATTTTGGAGAATTCAAATTGATTATGCAACCCAAGGATAGGACCTAAATTCTCATGCTAGCAAAGTCCATGTAATTAGAAGAAAATGAATTATCCTAGAACTATTGCAAAACATGTTATCTTTCTATCACTTAGTCTTGACATGGTCCATTCATTATCCACTCATAAATACCCTTAACTATATAACATTTTCTCTCCTAAATTATATTATATATATATATATATATATATATATATATATATAATAATTATAAAAAAAAACTACTTTTCTTACTTTTATCTTAGCTCTCCATGTTATATTTCGAAAAATAAACGTGACCTAAAATTATATTAACATTCCTTTATTCCATACATTTATTATTTACCCTCAATTATATGATATCTTCCTTGCTTAATCTATAAATTTCATTATCTTTTATATATTTTCTAAAAATATAATAAACATTTTTATATATAATTAATATATGCATATCTTAAATATTAAGATATATAAATATAATCAATATTATATATATATATATATATAATATATATAAATTATAATTTATAAAATAAAACATTTCAAACTTAATTCAAAATCAACTTACGTAATTGCTTTCTAACAAATATTAAAAGAAATAATTTTAGATACATATCTATGAAAGCCATATCAAGACACATGGAATTAACATTATTAAATTAATTTATGCCATGTGTTTGGTTAAAACTCTATTGAAAAATAAAACCTATACAGTTTGATATCCAATATACAAAAATAAAACCTATGAAGTTTGATATCCAATATGCATAATATCCCTTGATAAAAAAAGATCCAACCCTCTAATCCATCGAATGTGTATATTAAAATTAAATGTTGTGTTTTCAAGCCCAATATGGAACAATATCCCTTGATAAAAAAAGATCCAACCCTCTAATCCATCGAATGTGTATATTAAAATTAAATGTTGTGTTTTCAAGCCCAATATGGACCATTCGTCGCTGACTATTGAAATTATCATTTTATGCTTTATCTAGGTTTGTAATTGTGCATTTTATTTATTTATTTTTGGTAAGAAAGGGATATTTATATTACGGTAAAAAGGATACACACAACAATTATCACTTTGTTATTACTCTGTTACTTTGGAAACTAGATGAACAAGTGTTGCATGCAGCCGGTAGTCCCTGCTTATATAACGGAAAAATTAGGAAGTTGTCGATGTCAACGCTATTGCAAGTGTGTGACAATTGTTGCCGTTGGCAAGCACTAATTGGAACGAATTGTCCAAAAAGAAATTACTAGCAGATGCCAATTCCCCAAACAGGGGCTTCTCCAAATTTCCAAGAGACATGCAGATATGGAAGAATCGCAGATATGGAACATTTCATGCATCTCCAGATTTCAAAGAGGCATATAGATATGGAAAACATCAATCTTTTGTCAACAGCGAAATATGGACATAAACCACATTGCAATAAGGCGTCTATCACTGCATCTAAACTTATTATAGAGTTTCTCGGATGTTCATGGAAAGATTATATTAATTAATCATCAGTGGTAAAGGTAACATACGCGTCATCAGGTTTACCAGTACTTCATGCAATATTATTATACATATTCAAAGCATAACACACGAATATACATGCTCAGAAATAAATATTTCATGCAATATAAAGAAAGAAAATCATCCTAGCATGCTACCATTCTAATTACATGCAACATAAGAATTTCTCCTCATGATTCATTGGGATATACGTATGAGCATGATAATGAGCCCAGGACCGTTAGTTGTAGGTGCACATCTCGGAGTATGGATTTAACGATTCAGTTCCTTTATCACTTCCATCTGAATTTTAATTTCTGATCGTATCTATCATCTTTAGCATAATCAAAAAAATTGCCTCCATAGCTATTTTATGTGAAGCAAAATGGAAAGATGGTTCTCTATAACTACAGAAAAAATGGAAAACATCTTTCTCAAACATTATATCGGATTAAATCATGAACCGTTTGCTTAGATTGCATTTGATGTCGAACATCATATTTGATTAAATTCAAAATAATTCTCAAATATAAATTGATTAAACATAATTCAATGATTTACTCAAATGTACATTTATAAAATGGATGTCAAAATAAAATAGTTATAAACCCTTTCAATGTTCTTCAACGGCGTGCAGTTTGCACATTGTATAACATAGCACATCACGGAGTAACTATTGACTACATTTGACTCAGCTAAATCTCTCAATATGCGGTGATATAATAAGATACAAGCAAATTAACATTACAGATTATCACCTGGTGAATCGGTGATATGATAAGATACAAACAAATTAACATTACAGACTATCGCATGGTGAATCTTCATCGTCTGTATTCGCCATGCCAACGATTTATTCATATGTATTCGCCTGGTCAATCTTCATCATCTTTCCCGCTATTAGACACAATCTCTATGTTAATGGTGGAGCCGGAACCCACGTCCAATTTTACATTATATAATATCCAAGGATGATCTACATCATTGCAATCATCACGTTTAAACAGTGATTTAGTACCTTGCCCATCCTGAACAAAGTTTGGACCATCCTAAACAAAGTTTGGGTATCCAGAAACTGGAAAGAAAATAAAAACTCACTCAAGATTTGAACCATCACCCAAACCATCACGTTTAAACAGTAATTTAGTACCTCGCCGATCCTAACCAATGCTTGGATATAAAGAAACTGGAAAGAAAATGAAAACTCACTCAAGATTTGATCGAAAGAAAATCGGCGCGTGGGGTCCTTGTGTAGCATTCCAAGAACGAGTTCCTTTGCGGATTCTGATATGGAGGGCAAGAAAGGGTCACTCAGCTTTGGTTCTGTATTTTATATTTGCTCATACATGACCGCGGCATCATCCACTGCATAAAACGGTGTCCTCCCGAAGAGCAGACGGTACAAGACCGCTCCTGCGCTCCATATATCAACCTCGTACGAGTATCCAGTTCCGCCCAACATCTCTGGAGCAGAATATACTGCCATTGCAGACTTCGGCTCTGAAGCCTATCCAACAACAGTCTCACCGGAAACCTTCCTCCGCAGAGGGTAAAGACTAATTTCATATTGTGTTTGGTGGCAAGAAATTGAGAGGCGGTGGTAGCCAGCTACCTGAGAGGTGGCAGACGGTGGTAGCCAGCTGCCTGAGAGGTGAGAGGTGGCAGCTATATAATAAACTTTGCATGCGTTTAAGTTTCATGTTTGTCACCACAATTTTCTAGACTTTGGATAAAATATAACTTGTCACCGCATTTTTGCATTGGTATAAGTGAAGCCTGCAATAAGAGGTCCTTTCTTGCCCAGCCAAAAACCTTCATTAAAATTTTGATACACGAAAAATGTCATTCTAGAATATTGGTTAAACAATGATAACGCCAAAAAAAACATGGTCAACGAATGAATTAATGCACGGTCAATGATCTATCGATCGCTAATAGTCCCAGGCAGGGACTAATAACATAAGTTCAAATTTTATGATTGTTAATTCAATATGTTATAAGAATGTTTTATAGAATGATTTTTTTTTTTTAAATAAATTAAATCATAAATTTATAGATATGATAATGGCAATGTTATTATAAAAACATTATTTGAGATATTTAGTTTGGTTGATTGTTATTTTATTGGACAGTCATTTGATTGGATTGTTTTGACTCACTATTATTGTTCAAGGAAGAGAAGTCAAGGTTTGTCAAATTCTTAACTAGAATTGAGACCGTCTTGTTAAGTTGGTCTATTTTATCCATTAATTCTGCCATGCAAATTATCATTTCCTACTGAGTGTTGGCTCTATTAGTAAGAACCTTACCCATGAGAGTTTTGATATGGCAATACAAATTGATGGTTTGGTTGTAAGGGGAGAAATGAGCTTTGTAAGAGTTTCCCACATAAGGAATCTAGTCCTTGATATCCTAATCAACTTACCTCTTAGGAATGTATGTTCTTGTTGGTATTACCTTCTCTTCAACATCTTAAATCACCCTTTGGACCACTACATGGATGATATCCATGCATCTAGTCATAGCCTCTTGAGTCATTTCCTATTTCCATGATTGATTGACTAAGAGGAGGGGGGACAAATGGAGGCAGTTGTAGGGCCTATACAACCGCTCTTGCTTTCTAGTTGAGATGCGGAGAGATGATATTTGGCCATCAAAATGAGGGGAACAAAGAGGGAGAAAACCAAGGTTGAGAACACAAAGAGGGGGGTGAGAGGTTTAAATTAATGAAGAGGCTAAGCATATAGGTGGAAGAGAAACTAGGGGACCCCTCAAAGCATGAATAATAGGCATGAAAGGTCAACAAACATAGTAGAAGCAGAGCCACCTTAGGCTTATATAATTTAGACAGAGAGTAGCTTGCACGGCAAGGGAAGAGATAAACAAGAAAAGTAATCATAGAGGGGGTTGAGAAAAACAACCCTCCAAGAATTACCAACCCAAGGGAGCGGATGAAACACTAGAAAATAACAAGCCCAATTCCCGTGCCCAATACTAAAAACAAGAAATTCAGAAACAAAAAAAAAAAATATTCCATACATAAATAACAATTATGCCAAACCTAAATTGCCTTAGCCAATATTGCAACAAACTAGAGGTGACACTCTTTACATTGGTTACTTTCTAGTTGATAACCAATGCTAGCCTACAATGAACTGGAAACTCCATTGTAGATTTGATATTAGGCCACTCTCTTCTTTGCTAGATGCACTCTTGGAATAGAAACCCCGAAAATTCTCTTGATAACTCACAACAGTGAGTGGTCGTGATGCTAAAGGAATTAGAGAGGGAATCTATATCCCGCTCCCCCCACCCTATGTTGTAATACAGAGGAATTTGTCCACTAATTCCCATGATTTCCTTGGATATGTTGCTACAAGTTGAATACAAGATGGATCATCCTTCAATAGACTCCCGCGCAACTGAAACCATCGGTTCAACAACCTCCCACGAGTTGGCCAACATTCCTTTCAGATTTACTTGTACCTCATCACATGCATGTTTTCATTTAGCAAGTAGTTTTCCATCCTCCTTAAATTTACTAACACTCATATCAATCCTTGGAGGATTTCCCCATGCAATCAACCATCGAGGGGACACACAAAAGAGTATAAAAAAATTGAAGAAGGAAAGAGGAGTGGGCTTTAATCAATTGTGCATTAAGTTAAATACAAGAGATTGAATTAATAATGAATTGATAACTTTATGACAAAAGTTATCACAATTTATGTATAATTTACTCCTTGCATTACATGTATATTCAATAACAATAAAAATAAGTACTTATAAAGAGAATCAGTAACTTAATATGGGATCAAAAAACATTGAATTGCAATATATAATTGATTATGATATTACAAGAAAAGGAAATAATAATTATAACATTGAGAGATTTAACGATTATTAAAAATTTAGATAAATAATTTTTATTAGAAAAACATTTAATAAAGATAATAATGTTATTGCAAAAAAAATTTCAATAATATATCTTAGGAAATTATATTATCATAATTGGACAACAAAGACCAACGAAAA
Organism: Pinus taeda; assembly: GCA_000404065.3. Taxonomy (NCBI): domain Eukaryota; kingdom Viridiplantae; phylum Streptophyta; class Pinopsida; order Pinales; family Pinaceae; genus Pinus; species Pinus taeda. The sequence goes on along the minus strand of APFE031166240.1, from coordinate 16,704 downwards.
AATAATTGAGATATATTCAATTAATAAAGGTCAGCGGGAGGATGACTAAGGCAGAGGTTTTTCTACAGTAGGGCCATGATCCCTATTTATCTAGGTAACCTAGTACTACCTATGGGAATAGTCAAACCTCCCTCCTCTCAATATTGCCACACCTACCAAAAATGGAGGTTGACATTGTCGATCACAACTAGGATACTCTAGAAGGAACCTAGATCTGGTTGTCCCTACCATAGGCTTCCTACCCACAGACCTGCTCCCCTCTAAATATCCCCAAGGCACACATATCTTGTCAACCCTACTGGAGTTTTTTAGCAGTACTCTAATCAGTTTCGTGTTTTGTTTCCTTGTAGGATTCTGCGACCTCTTATGCTCCCTGCTCAGGTAGCCTGCTTTCCAGTTATTCCCTCCATGCTCAATAGGATCTTGCCCTAAATCCAATAGGAAATAAATCCCCAATATGTTTTTCTCCCTCCTTACTATTTTCATTATGTCAAGGCCATGATCCACCTAAACTTGTCTTATTCTTCTCATTGACATACCTCCCCTATCGCTTGCAAGACCAATACTCTAATTTTCTAAGTGATTTTTTTACTACCAATATGCATAGTGGCTACAGAAATAACCCTTGACACCTTCCCTATGTGTTTCCACCTAGCAGTGAGACCCTAAAATCTAACTAGAAATGTAGCAAATGCAAGGTTTAAGAGCCTAATTAAATGTCATATAATATACTCAACTCAACAACATTCAACCAAAGGGGGCCTCTAGTGTTGTCGGTAGATTCTCTATTAAGAGAATGTCGATGGTTGTTGTTCACAACTGGACAAAGGCCAATTTTCTTCCCCTTATAGGTTATTCACACCATTGTTTTATCCTAGAGAAAGGTTGGATGGGGTGGATGGCAAAATTATCTAAGGATGTAAAAAGGATTCTTCGGGGTCATTGATCCTAGGGCTCTCAAGCTTTGTTAATGAAAAAATTGTTTATTAGTTTCAAAACCTACTCTAAGAAGGTGTCTATTGTGCCAATTTGGGTCAAGATGCTGGGACTACCACTTATCTTTTGGTATATGGATGTTTTCAAGGAAAAAGGTAATACATTGGTTTTTTTTTTTATGAAGCTTATCTCTCATTTCAGTACATCGTCTATATGTGGAAAGATAGAATTTTGGTAGGTTTAAATATGACATCCGGAATTCCAAGATTGATCTACATCAATTCAGGAGATATGGTGCATAGAAAAATCCTAAACTATGAAGGGACCCCCCTCAAATATGGTTGTTTCCATATACAACCATTTAAGCAAGAAATTCCTTATGATAAAATCATGGGAAAAAATAGGTTCACAAGGAAGATCTCTTCACTATTTCTATACCCCACTTGTTAGAAATACTAAAAGAGGGGGGGTGAATCAGTATTTCTTGCAATTAGTATTTTCACTTTTCTTTTGTGATTTAATGCATAACTAAGTAAAGCATTGCCAGATAACATATGTAAAGTGTGTGTAGTATATAAAAGCATATAATCACAAAATATATCAATAAATCAACAAGCACATCATCACATGGGACACTTGATTTTAGCTAGAAAACCTCAGTAGGAAAAACTATCGTTGTTGTTGTATGCTTTGTCTTCTATTATTATTAAAGAAAATTATTTACATCTTGCATTGGTTTATTATTTTACTAGTGTACAGGCTCCTACCTATTGGAGGCTACTACCTCCACTAAATTCTCTAATTACGACTAGAAGGAATCCATTACTCCCTCTAACCTCTTGTGATCCATGTTTCAAAATATTTCACATTGGGATAACCTATAACAATTACCGATATGATCATCACCTGCAACCCTTTGTGGCATCTAATTTTCACCCCTCCATGATCAATGGCCTTATGGTCCTGGACGCTTTTCCTATTTGCTTGTCTACTTCATGCTCTCCCTCCTTCTCGTTGATGTGTTTCCCCTTAGTGCCTAGTTTTGTTATGGTATCCCCCTTTCTAGTTTGTGGTCTAGGAGCCCCTTCAAGGCCGGAGGTCATCAATGGTGAAAACGGCCTCATTAATGAGCTCCAATATTGCGACAAGAACATTACAACTCCAGAGGCTATCAACTTAAATTATCAACCTAGGGTTCGTACAAACTTAAGAGGGGTTGTCGTTGTATGTGCAATAGACACCTTCCTCTTCTTAGTCTGACTCCCTTTGATGCAAGAAAAAGAAGGCAATGTAACAACTTCAAATGAGAAAATATCTAGGTAAATCGCCAATATGAAGTTGCAAAAATTAAATAACAATAAGTAAACATATTCTACTTTTGTTGGAAAGTAAATGACAGAAAGTAAATCTATTCTATTTGCAAAAAAGTAAAGCACAATGACAACCAAGAAAATCTAATCTATCTTGCTAGAAAATAAATAGCATTAAAGGAGATTTATTCTATTTTTCAGGAAAGAAAAGTCCTAGATTACTTTTGCAAGAAGGAAAACAAACTTTGCTTAAAGTAAATTGCAGAAATCTAGACTAATTGCATAAATAAACATTCAAGAAGCAAGCAATGTAAGAGATAAATGGTGACCTAACCAAGACTCAACTCAACCAAAGTGGTCTCAGATATTCATAGGCTATAAATCTACTTTTACCATGAATTTGGAGTGAATTTTGATAAGGAAGATCTCGAAAACAAATTGCTACCAGGTTGTTATTTCTTGAGTTAACTTGTCAAATTCTCAAGAAAATTCAAATGAGATGGGAATTTTTTTGTTATTAATTAGGATGTCATATGGCTCTAACCCAAGTAGAATCACTCAAAAATACCCCTATTAAGATGTGCTAAAAAATAGGAGAAAAATATTGTTCTAAAAACAGGAAATTCAAGAATTAGTGAGTCAATTAACCTGTCAAATTCCTAACCTGATCAAGTGTAAATGTTATGGGGATTTTTTTATTATTAAGTATAATGTTTTTAAGAATCAATCCAAGTGGAATTAACTCAAAAGAGCCTCGTCAATATGTGCTAAAAAATAGCAGAAAACTACTAGTAGAAACCAGAAATTTCAAAGTAATGAACTAGTAAGTTGATCTAAGTGCCCAAATGCCTAGGCTAATCAAGTAAAAAATGTTGTGGGGTAAATTTTGTTATTAATTTGTAATTTTTTAAGCTCCAATACACGTGGGATCAACTTGTAATAATCTCATTAACATGTGTTAAAAATAGCATAACATTACTACTATTTTGCTACAAGATACTTCCAAAAATTTCAAAATTGTGAACTAGTAAACCAATCGAAGTAGATCAATCATGGATATGACTTTGCAAGGTTATTCTAAAGATGCATCATGCTTGTGACTTCATAGATAACCTGCAAAAAAACCTGTTTCAATCATTTAACCAATAAAACCTACAACAAATGAAACATGAATACTAAATGTATAAATAGGAAAAACAAGAATAAAAGATGCAAGAAAAAACATTCAAAGAATATAAAGAAATTGTACGGTAGCACTCTGAGGCTCTTGGGATGGCCAAGCCCAAGGATAATTAGAGTCATATGAAATAAACCAAACTTTAGAAACTAAAAATGACACTAAACTTCATTATTTGAATCAATCCATGTACATCCCAGATAGAAATGAAAGTAGAGTTGCTAAAATATAACATTTTTTCTCCACAATAAGACTAAGAAATACATTCCCTTAGAGGAAAATTCTAATTTCTATTTATACAAATATATTGGGAAGCATCCTCCTTGAAAGGAGGCAATTTTTCCCTCCAAAATCCCTCAAAAAGTGGATCTAATTCCCAACAGCAGGAATCTTCTTTTAATGACAAGGAACACATTCCTAGATTTTTTTCAACCAGTGGAACTCCATAATTTTTCAATGATTTCATGATATTTATTCATTTATTGGTCCATCCTGTAGAAGGGAGCACGTCCTTAGATTATCTCATCCTCCAAATATTAATAATCTTCCCAATATTCTCACAATATTCTACAAAAATAAATAATATTAGGCACATAATATGAAATTATTCTAAACCTTCATACTGAACATACTAAAGCTAAAAAGATGTCATTCAATGCAAAAAGAGAGGTTTAATGTGTTGAACAATGGACATATGGACCTTAATTTGTATCTAATTTGGCGGCCGATCATACCCCCCTACTGAAAGTGTTGCTCATCCATTGAGCAACTTAGTGACCTAATTGTGCCTCATTCATGGCCATAGTGGCCTCCTCTTGTATATTTGTTAGTCCTTTCTCTTAAGAAGCTTTGTTCTAGGTTCTACAAGGAAAAGCACAAAAATATAGTTGTTATTTTCATGCATTTTTTAACGATATTTTTAAGCACAAAAACTTAACTTTTCTCTTTGTTGGCTTGTAGGGAAAAGTGGTGTCATCTCTATTGCACTCACACCATCTCCCTTGATACCCTCATTTAAATTTCTCTCATACTTCCAAATTGTCTATGAACAGAAAATTCATAGTTTTTCTTTAGACCTTTAGTCTGCCTTTCCCACCTTGTGCAAGATGGGCTCCTAGGGAGTTCTAGGTTTGGCAAGGTCTTACACATCTTTTCCCAACCTGTTACTACATTTTCCCACCTTGTTCCCCTTTTTCTCCTCCTTTTATCTCCTCTTTTTATTTCTCCTTTAGCATTTTTCCTTTTGTTTTGGCCTCCTATTTCTCTCTTTTTCACCCTCTTATTCCTCTTCTTCTTCTGTAGAACCATCCCTAGCTGTCTCCTCAAGTTCCAATAGGAATTTACCTTGTGATTACAAAAAAACTCCTCTATCCATGCCAACAAAATTTGTCCATGTCACAGGGTATTGAATGTGTTCTCAAGGTTTGTTCAAGTGAACCCTGTTGTGAATTATTGATTTTGGAGAAACATAGGATTTCAACTTATGGTAGAAGGAAGAGGAGTGCTTCCTGTTGATGAGTGAGGTGAAAAATGGCATGTCAATTTCAAAACAAGTTTATTCTCCTATCATAATTATCATACTCAAAAGAAAACTCCACACCTCAAATGTTTTTTTTCTCAAGGTTCTCCTACTGGATGTTTAGTGGAGGAATTTTGCAAAAATTCACATAATTTTTATTTGTAAGAGGTGAGAGATAAAGTACTTACCCCTACCTTGAAGGATTCTTTGAAATTCTTGTCTTTTGGGGTGAAATTTCTCAAAACTAGGCTCTTTTACAATTCACTGGACTTTCATATAGCACCTGGAAATGATCATGTAGCACATTCTCTTATCTTATAGAAATTTGTCTTGATCTTGTAGTAGTATGTCTTGATCCTATAGCAACACTTTCCAAGTCCTATAGCCCCTCTACAACAGTCTATGAAAGCAATAGCTCAGGTATCTTGTCTTCCAACAAAAATTTTGGGCCTCCTTAGTTTAAAATAAGAATTTTTATGCATTAAATGAGGCTCGAGACCACTTAAGTTATTGGTTGTTGAGTGGTTGGCTTAGCATGCTATATGAGCTAGCCCACACCTACTACGTTGGCCCACCCTTCATAGTCATCACCTCCTTTTCCACACGTATGATTTGAAAAAACAGAGATAACTGTAGTTAATTGTTAAAGGTGGTTGAGACCATTGACCCGTCCTTAGCTTATAAAACCTTTCTCTCATGCATTGATAACACTTTCTAAACTAAGATGCGCTTGAAAGGAAGGGTTAGGAATGTGAATACTTGAGCCTACCTAATGATGCTTATGCTAATGTGTTGTGGTTGATGTTTTAACCTTTTGATGCTTACATGAAGTTAATGAACATGGATGAAATTGGTTGAATTTCCTTTGAGGTGCAATGTGTTGTCATCATTGCTTCATGTATTGTCCTAATTTTTTCTGAATATATTTTTCTAATTGAAGTTTTATGATCTAGATCCTCCAGAACCCAGGTGCCATTGTAGATCAAATGTTGTTTTTTGTTGAACAAGAATCTTGTAGCAATTTGCAAAGGACCATGTAGTTGTCCAGAACTGGTGTTGGAGACCTATGATGCTTCATAATGCATAGAATTCTTGATTAGGTGCCTTGAATGTGATCATGTAGGGTATGTGTCAATTGTTACAGGATTGTGTCTTCCTATAGCAGTCACACAAACCCTTCTAGGACCAATATTTTCTCCAAGTGTTGTTTCAAAAAATATTGATAATTCATAAGGAAGTTGTTGATGAGTGTCACAGAGTTTTGTGGTGATGAAAAGAGGTGGAAACATGGATCAAGGACAATTATTTTGATGGAAAGAGATGTGAATGAAGGTGGGAAAAGTGTCAAATGGTGTGATGGATGGATGGTAGGGTTGGTGTGGACCCCCTCCCCTACTCTTTAGTAACATCCAAATCGCTCCTTTTTATATCAATCAGAATCTTGTAGCAATTTTGGGACAATCTTGTAGCATCCTTGTTTAACCCATATCACTCAAACGGTAGATTGAATTGACCTAAAATATTTTTATAATGTTTCCATAATCCTTATACATCTCTCCATAAAAAATCTTGGCCAATGGATGCATGAATATCAAAAATTATACATTGGAATTTGCTTAAAGTTATTGAACATGTTACCACCATCCTTATGCATCTCCCCATAAGAAAAACTTGGAAAAGAGATGCATATTTTTTGAGATATGGTCAAAACAATTTCTACCCTATGTATTCTGGCAACCTTGTAGAAAAATAGAACTATCTTGTAGCAGTTATAGGACAACGAGGAAAATGAATGGGAAAGGTGTGTGAATGATGGGTGAATGTTGGAAATGGATGAGGGTGAAGGATTTACATGGCCTTGGTCCCATTGGTGCATCTGGCCAAAGAAGGTGAAAGCCAAAGTTTGACTTTATTTGACTAGATTTTTTATCTTTTTATCTCTTCTTAGGTGAACATGCCTTCTTTTTCTTTTCATTTTTGTTCTTTTTTCCTAGGCCTACTAGCTACTTCAATGAGGTTTTCAACCAGTAGGTTTGCCTAGGTGCCTCAGAAGAGATGTTCACCTAGGATCTTATTTCTTTTCTCTTTTTTCCAACCCATTGACCACCTATGGAGGTTTTCAATCAATTAGCCAATATTAGGTGCCTAAAAGGAGGTTTTCACCTGAGATTTTATTTTTTATTTTCTTTTTCTCTTTTCCTCCTTTTCTTTTATTCCTCTATCCTAATTTAGTTGAAAAAATTAAAATATCTTTCAAGTATAGGAATACTTCCAATGAAGCCATGTGCATAACAAGATGATATATAAAATCAAGTGTAGGCTCGAAACATATGATTTGACATGTACATGAATATGAGAGACCAACTTCTTTGTGTTTGATGATGCCAAACACTATTGAAGAGAGTGGTGCTCTTACTTAGTGATATTCAGGAACCAATGTTCAATATAGTAATGATGCCCTTGGTTCACTTTCTCATCTGGATCATTTTGTATGTCTTCTTCTCCCATTCAGTTCAAATCTTCTACTTTTTCCTTAATAATCCTTGAACACATAAAGGAGTTAATGATAAGCATAGTAGAAATTATTCAATCTCAGGCTCCAATGGTTATTCTCCATCAAAGGTGGACCATGACTATTTATTCTCCTTTGGGTATTCTTCTTCTTGATGTTGTTATTTAATGACAACATAGGAATAATCTTTTTGTAATACCCTTCTTGATCTAAGATGAATTTCATTTAGATCAAGAGGATCTTTTTGGAGATTTTTCATCTCAACATTGTAAGGGGGTTGAGAAATTTTATTGTTGGGGTTTGGAGATGGTTGCACAAGTAGTTGAGTTGGAGTGGGTCTCTGAAATGTTTGTGGTTGAGGACGTGGTTGTGGTGGAGGTGGATGGGATGGATAACATTGAGTTTGGTATGGAGGATATTGAGGATGTTAAGGGAAATATGGATCATGCCATTGAGGAAGTTGTTGTTGATATGGATGAAAAGGAGGAATAACATATTGGGGATGATAATACCATGAATATGGAGGAAAATATGGGTCACCACATGTCTGACGATATGGATGAAAAGAAGGAATGGCATAAGACCCCTGATATGGTTGAAAAAGTTAGGGAGGATAAGACCCTTGTTGATATGGGTTGAAAAAGTATATTTGCTCCATGCCTCCTCTTAACTTCTCTGCCACATCTTCTTCTTCTACCTACACGTGATCAAGTAGGGGGTTTTGTGGTATTGAGGAAATACTTTTTTATTTTTATAAAAAAAAAAATGAAAATGCTAATGCAATGCAATGAAACATGCATAATGAAATTTTTTTGTTTTTGCAGAAAAGAAAGAAGGTTACATTCAAAAAAAAAAAAAAGTTCTTTCTTTGAAACCTCCCCGAAAACAATGCCAAAAAGTGATGATCCCCAGTATTGCAACAAGAATGTTGAACCTCCTGAGGCTATTGACTTAAATTATCAACTCGGGGTTCGTACAAACTTAAGCAGAGCTGACACTGTATATGCAGCAGACGCCTTCCTCTTCCTAGTTTGACTCCCTTTGATGCAAGTGAAATGAGGAAATGACTAAAAGTAAATCTATTCTATTTGAAAAAATGTAAAGCACAATGACAACCAAGAAAATCTAATATATCATTTTGGAAAATAAATGGCATTAAAGGAAATCTATTCTATTTTGCAAGAAAGAAAAGTCCTATATTACTTTTGCAAGAAGGAAAGCACGCTTTGCTTAAAGTAAATTGTGGAAAGGAAATCTAGACTAATTGCATATATAAAAATTCAATAAGAAAGAAATGTAAGAGATAAATGGAAACCTAACCAAGTCTCAACTCAACCAAAGTGATCTCAGTGCATTCATAGACTATAAATCTACTTCTACCATGAATTTGGAGTGAATTTGGGCAAGGAAGATCTCGAAAACAAATTGTTGTAGGATTGTTATTTCTTGAGTTAACTTGTCGAATTCCCAAGAAAATCAAATGAAAATTAGATGGGATTCTTTTTTATTAAGTAGAATGTCCTAGAACTCCATACCAAGTGGAACCACTCAAAAATACCCTTGTTAACATGTGCTAAAAAATAGCAAAAAAATATTATTCTAAAAACCGAAAATCAAGAATTAGTGAGCTAGTTAACCTATCAAATGCCTAACCTAATCAAGTGAAAATGCTATGGGAAATCCAAATATTCTTTTTAAGACTCAATCCAAAGGGAATCAACTCAAAATAACCTCATTAACATGTGCTAAAAAATAGTAGAAAATTACTACCAGAAAACAGAAATTTCATAGCAACGAACTAGTAAGTTGATGTATGTGCCCAAATGCCTAGGCTAATCAAGTTCAAATGTTGTGGGGTGAATTTTGTTATTAATTTGGATGCTTTTAAGCTCCAATGAAAGTGGAATCAACTTGAAATAATCTCACTAACATGTGCTAAAAATTAGCTTAAAATTACTACTATTTTGCTACAGGATACTTTAGAAATTCCAAAATTGTGAACTAGTAAACCAATCCAAGTAGATCAACATGCATATGAATTTGCAAGGTTATTCTAAAGATGCATCATTCTTTTGAATCCATAAATAAACTGAAAAAAAAATCACTTCAATCATTTAACCAATATAACCTATAACAAATAAAACATGAATACTAAATGCATAAATAGGAAAAACAAGAATAGAAGATGCAAGCAAAAACATTCAAAGAAGATAAAGAAATTGTACATTGGGGCTTTGAAGCTCCTGGAATAGCCAAGCCCAAGGATACTCAGAGTGTTATAAAATAAACCAATCTTTAGAAGCTAAAAATGACAACAAACTTCATTATTTAAATCAATCTAAGTACATCCCTGCTAGAAATGAAAGTAGAGCTACTAAATAACAATTTGTTTCCATAATAAGACTAAGAAATGCATGTCCCAAGAGGAAAATTCGAATTTCTACTTATAAAAAAGATGGGGAATCATCCTCCTTGAAAGTATGCAACTTTCCCCTCCAAAATCCCTCAAAATGTTGATATGGTTCCCAACAGTAGGAATCTTCATTTAATGATAGGGAACACATTCCTATATTTTCTCAACTAGTGGAGCTCAAGAATCTGTCAATGATTTCATGATATTTTATTCATTTGTTAGTTCATATTGCAGAAGGGAGAAAGTCACTAGATTATCTTATCCTCCAAATATTCATGATCTTCCCAATATTCTCACAATATTCTACAAAATAAATAATATTAGGTACATAATATGCAATTATCTCTAAACCTTTTTAATGAACATATTAAGCTAAAAGATGTCATCCAATGAAAAAATGGAGGTTTAATGGGTTGAAGGATGGTCATGTGGGCCTTTATTTGTATCTAATTTGGAGGCTCATTACTCCCCTTCTCCACTAGATCTGGAGATCGCAACCTTTAACTCACTAGTTTTGAATGGGCCCAAATTCCAACAAGCCACTGCATCTCATTTTATCAAGAAGCTTGATGAAATTCTCAAGATTGAAATTTATGCCCCTCAAGCCTGTCAAAGAGCACTTTAACTTGCAGATCATGGATTGGTTGGATAGTTCTTGGGGTTCTAGCCTTCCCCCAAAACTTTCTGCCAATGGATTATGAAAAATTGGAAACCCTTTATCAAAAGAGAAGTTTCTTCCTCCTTATGCGACAAGGGATTTTTACCTTTTATTTTGAGAACAAATATGATCAATATCTGATCTTCAGAAGTGAGCCTTACTTCATGGGAGCTCAAGGACTTTATGTAGACCGGTGGTGCCAGAGCTTCAACCCAAATTTTGATGTCCCGTCCACTCTCCTAGTTTAGGTGAAGTTACCCTTTCTCTCAATGCATTGTTTGAATGATGCAACATTTAGAAAGATTGACAATGCCCTTGGGAAATATATAGATTCTTTTTTAAACACAAGATGGACTCTTCTCCTACACTTGAATATGTGTTCAGGATGCTCTTGAAAAGGGTCTGTTGACGGTGCTGGACCCGCCAACATCTCAAGGGGATCTCCCCAGTAAGAATTCCCAATTAGACCTCAAACTGTTTGGTGTAGGAGTCCCAACAGTGGGTCGTAAAGCAATGCCTTCACCGCAATGTCGCACAAAGGCAAGTAAGATAACTCTGTCAGTAGCAAGGGTGTGACTGTTGCAGTGAGTCAAGGAAGGTGTATGAGAGGTTTCTAACATAGGTGGGTTGAGATGAGTGTGCCCCTTGGCAACTTGTAAGTGTACTCAGTTGGGAAGGGAACACAGGAGCGAATATGCATCACCAGCTGGAAATTAGGTCAGTCCGATGATCCAAAGTGATGGTTAAACCAACAATGCATCTGCAACTAGATTCATATAATTTCATACAAAAGTGTTCATACACAGCTATGTAAGTTAAACAACATACATTGCTACAGCAACCGGAACAGTCCAACTACAATAACAACATATGCATGAAAACATGTTGGCTCTTATTATATAAAGAAGTGTATGTTCCAATCATATAGTACATCCATGTAAACCTGCTAGCCCCATGTTGGCTTATTAGGGCCTGACCTAGTTTCAAAGTTGATTTAGCCAAACAAATCCTGGTACTACTAGCCCTTTTGGCAACAGTCCGTGGAGTGCAGATTGAGGTCTCACCCGAAGTAGTATGGGAGGGTGCTAGAACTAGGTTTTCACACCCTGGATATGTCTAATGGGTTCAAGTGGTCTGCGGTTCGACGTTGCGCACACGTTGCTATGCCCACTTTCTTCTACCTCGCAGCCTGAGATGTTGCCTTTGTGCAGCCCTACTCGGGGAGCGAACGCTATTATTACCCAAGTCCTTACTAGTATCCCAATGTTATTTGATTATTTTAGCCTACTTGCGTGCTTTAACTTATACTTAACAACATAAATCATTCATACAGGTGCGCGCAGTAAATAAACAGTATATTTGCAATTTATATCAAACATGCATAAATCCAAGAACAGATACACAAATTGACTTCAAACTTCTCTTTATTAATCCCTTCTTCAGTTACAGACTTGACTCCGCCATACACACTTAGCTGCAGGGGTCTATGCACTTAGCTACAGACTACTAGGATTTTGTGCACTCAGCTGTAGAGCCTTCTCCTACTCTACAACCCAAAGACACACTTAGTCACTCAGACTCTTTCTTTTCCTCTCTACTTATTCTACTTCTCATCTTACACTTAGATCCTCGCTCTATTTATGCAATCCCATGGTTGCCGGACCATGGGTAGGCTGACATTACATTAAGAAACTAGGGTGGACAACCCTGTGACTCTAACATACTTCCGTGCTCACAATTCGTGGAGCTTTACAACACCATTCGGTCAAAACTTGGGCTTTGAGCCCCAAAACATGCCATGGCAGGGGGGGAGGGTTGCATGCCTAGGCCCCCAACAAAAATAGTGTGACTCTCGCTCGAGTCACTCTGTCGGCGCGGTGATCCTTGCATGGAGTCCCTCCAACTATTCTTGAACTGTGCCGAGGTTAGCAGTGCACTGAGTTTCTGCTTGTTGAATCTGTTGCATCCGTTGTTCTGAGACCTTTGTGTCTGGGGTGCTTCTCTGCATTAATGTGTGCATCCCATGTATGTGTGTGGGCTTCCTTCAAGGTTTGCCATGATAGTGAAGGCCTCGTCGATCCACGGTTGGATGTGCGCTTTGAGAATTGCCCCCTTGTGTCGCGCCGCATCCACCTACTCCTTCAGTGCTTTATCTCGCTACATCCTCGCAAGCCTCTGGGTGAGGACTACTATTTGCGCAATTCCTCAGAAACTATCGTATTGTTGTTGGACTTCTAGTGCTTTTGTTTCCAAGCGTTGGATGTTGGGGTCCTCCTACAAAGTCGTGAGGACCTCAAGTGCTTCTTCCAACATGCTGGTACTGTTACAAACTAGCTCACAAAAAGATAGAAAAGATAGATCAACACCTTAGAAATAAGCCTCTTCGAGGGGGAAACCCCCTTTACATTACACAAATGAACAATTCTTGGATGATACAAATGACAAGACCTCCTTTATATATATAGGAGTCTAAAGGGTTATAATATAATCAAAGCCGACATAACAATAATAATGTAAGGGCACAATAATAACAATAGTGGGCTTCTAAAGGGCACAATAATAACAATATGGGGACTACATGGGCACAACAATATAATAAGAGGGTTGTACTAATAACAATAAGAGGTTACACTAGTAGTATAGGGACCTAATATGCTCCTCTCCTTCAAAAAGTGTTGTCCTCAACGATTGAGTAGTTCTTGATGCCTCTGTATAAATTCTTGTCCTCCCATGTGGAATCTTTAGCGGGTAAGTTATTCCACTTGATGAGATACTCTGAAATTGATCTATTTCGTAGCTATCAATTTCTCGGTTCTATGACTGCTTCAGGTTCCAATATGATTTTTCCTTCCTCATCAAGTTCTCGCAATAATGTTTGAACTGGGATCTTCTACAACTTTTGAATTAGTTCCCACTCCTTTGGGCATATGGATATCTGTAAGGCCTGATGTTTGGAGGAACACTTCCTGGAATCAAATGAATAGCATGATCATGATCACGAATGGGTGGGAGGCCTTTGGGAGTCTTAAATACCTTGGAATGATTGTCCAAAACATTATGGAGATCTG
>APFE031166237.1:22613-35653 GCA_000404065.3 Pinus taeda | reverse complement strand
TCCCATATTTCCTACAAGTTGTGAATATCTGCCTTAGATGTTTCAAGTGCTCTTGGTCAGATTTGGAGAAAGGTGTGAGATCATCTAAATAAATGACAAGAAAGTCATGAATCTCTTTAGCAAAAGCAATGTCCATTGCTCTTTGGAATGCGGCCCCTGCATTTTTAAAACCAAATGGCATTTTAACATATTTGAAGGTTCCCCAGGGGGTTGTAAATGTTGTTTTGTCCTGATCATCAGGATGAACTAGGATCTGGTTAAAGCCCGAGAACCCATCAAGTAAGGAAATCCTTGAAGCCCCCACTACTCTCTGCAAGATGTGATCCATCTTGGGTAAGGGGTAATTATCTTTCAAGGATACTTGGTTGAGGTTTCTTAAATCAACACAGAGCCTTATCTCACCAATCTTCTTTCTTGTGGGGACTAAATTTGAAATCCAATCAGAAAATCTGATTGGTGCTATAATGCCTGCTTTAAACATTTTTTGTACCTCTTGTTCCATTGCTGGGAGGAGCATAGGATTGATTCTCCTCAATTTTTGTCTAAAGGGCTTCTGATTTGGCTTGAGTGGGATAGTGTGTTGTATTACAGAGGTGTCATAGGATTTTAGATCCTCATAACTCCATGCAAACACATCTTGAAACTCTTTAAAAAGGTCAATGTATTTAGGCTTTTGGTCAGGAGGTAATGCAGCAGATAGTTTTATGATTTTGGGTTGTTTAACCGTCCCAATGTTATGCTCTTCTATGGTAGTGTTGAGGGGCTGCAATTTTGGCTTATTGGAAACATCATTGGAGTCAAAAATGTCTTCTAAAGGAGCTAAGCCTATTGGAATAAAATTGTCCTTTAATTGTAACACTTCAGTTTCATAATCAACTATCTCCTCAGATTTTATTTGTTGGATTTCTTGTATGTTGTGTTTGTTGAAGATTGTAGGATGTAGCATTTGATTAGCTATTTTGGGTGATATTGCTTGGTTATTGTGTTTACCATGTATTTGTGATTGATTTTCTGTCTCAAGTATTTGTGATTGACTTGCTGTCTCAAGTCTTTGTGATTGACTTGCTGTCTCAAGTCTTTGTGATTGACTTGCTGTTTCAGTGTCAATGTTAAGACCTGAAAACTCTTCCTGTAAAGTCAGGAAATTGTTTATTTGTGTGTCATCATCAAACACCTTCCAGTCCTTGACATTGTTTGGGACAGATGGTTTGTGTTTTATCTCGGCTGTGAAACAGTGATGGGGCTCAAAAGGCAGCTTACAGGTACTTGCAAATGTGGCCAAACTATGAGCATGAAGGTTCTGAGCTCTAGGAATTTTAGCAATCTAGAATTCAGTGAAGGACTTTAGTAGCTCAGTAGCCTCAGACCTATCGGATCTCAGTCTTTTGTCATTTGTGACAAAATTGCCTTTCACTTGTTGGATAACTAGGTCTGAGTCTCCTAGGATTGACACTTTTATGGCTTGTAGGGATTGTACTAACTTGAGGCCTAGTAGGAGAGCTTCATACTCAGCCATCTTGTTAGTGCACCTGAAGTTCAGTCTATAGGCTCGGCCTTCTGCATGGCTATTTTGTTTATTATGTATCCAAACTCCGCCCCTGCCCCTAATTTGTTGACTGATCCATCAAATTCTAGGAACCATAAGATCTCTTGTTCTAGGGGATGCTGAATAATATCTCTGTGGTCTGGATTTGTGAGTTGAAGTTTAGTTTCTTCCCCTAGTTTGACTTTTAGAACAGTCTTTTCATTTGATGGGATCAACTTTGTTTTTAGAGCAGTGGTTTGTTCATTAAAGTCCTGATCTTTTTTGGGTGTCTGGTTTTCATCATCATATGATTTGTCCTCTTGCACATTCTCCTGTTTTGACTCAACCAATGTTTCTATGTTAGGATTTCCTTCATTATTTGTGTGACCTGTATTGTCATTGAAAAAGATATATGAGTCTATGTCAGAATGGACAGCATATATGGGGAAGTTTTGAGGCTTTTCTTGAGTGCTGACCATGTATTTCATGAGTGACTCTCTATATAGTCTCTTGGGTTGACCAAAGATTGTGATTGTGGCATATGACATGTCTAACTTAAGGGACCCTTGAAGTTTAGCCCCCCATGATCTTGACAATAACATTCCATATTTGGGTGGGATATCAGCAACAACAACATCCATCAATATTGTTTTATTCGGGTATTGAACCAGGGATACACATAAGTCTTTTATCAAGCCTAGACACTTCACTTGGCTAGAATCAAATGAAAATAGGTCTTTATATGGCCTAGTAATATCTAGATTCAGCCTTTCCATGACTGATTTTGGCATCAGGTTATGAGAGGCTCCTGAGTCAAACATTGCATTGTGTAATATATTATCATGGATATGCAAGCTAACATAAAAAGGTAATATTCCCGTGCCTGTTGTTTTCCCATCAACCTCTGGACCAAACATCAATTCTGGGGTGTCATCCAACACATTGACATTGTCTTTGCTTTGAGTGAGTTGGAGGGACTTCTCAATCTGTTGTTTATAGATGTCATGCTTGGCTAGTTCTGTAAGAGGAATGGCTATTTTTAGTTTGCCAATTTCAGCATCCAAGTCAAAGGGTTTCTTAGATTGGACCTTAGTGTTGTGGGTGACCACCTTTTCTTTGTTTAGTAAGGTTTCTTCTTGATCCTTGCATTGATCTTGGGGTTTGTGTTTTTCATTTACCTCTTGAGGCTTTTGACTTGGATTAGGCTGTACAGATGATGCAGCTAGTGGCTTCTGTGTTTGTTCAGTAACTTCTTCAATAGTTACTTCCTTTGTGAGTGAATCAGTTGTATTCATTGGTTCTGTTACTATGGCACCCTTCGGCTGCAGTCTATCCTTTGTTGTTCCAGGCTGTGTTATGTTTATAGTCCTACTTCTTAGTTTGTATTGTTTATGAACTTCATAAACAGCTATGTCATAGCCTTGTTTGAAGTCAAATGACTCACCTGACTTGGTTTGGAATTGTTTACTATCTTCATCTTCATTATCTTCTTGACTTAGGAAGACTTGGTGCTCATCATCAAGGCCCATTAGGTGGATATGGGTATCATCCACTTTCTCATCTGAAGTGGATGTTTCAGCATAGTTTTCCTGAAATGGAGGTCTTATTTCTGGATCAGTATTGGCCTTGCCGACATTTGGGTTTTGATTTCTCCTAAAGTTTGGATTTCGGTTAGGGTTGTTTTGTGGTGCTTCCCATGATGAATTTCTTTCCACAGATTCCACTCTGTCACCCAACCTCTTCATACCAGAGATTATTGCATCCAATTTCTTGGTCAAAGGCTGAGGTTCCTCTTAAAGGCAACTCTTTTTTCCAATCTTGCCTGTTCCTCTTAGCAATTTAGGTTTTCCTCAACTGTTGACAGCAATCTTTTGTTCTTCTTTAAGGTTTGGGGGGCCTTTCTTTTGATTGAAAGCCATATCAGGGTCAAATCCATCAGGGAATTGTATAAGGCCAAATCAGGAGGTGGTCTTAAGTTTTGGGGTATTGCATTGTATACATTATGAACCTGGCACAGTACTCCAGAACTGTCTCTTGGGACTCTCTTAATCATGTCATTTCACCAAGTATATGTAAGGGGTCCTTCTTTTTCTCCCATCTTTGGTGAAGGCTTGGTAAAGCTCTCAGGGTTGTGTGGTATTTTGCAGGAAGTGACCTAACCAAGTTCGGACATCACCTGTTAAGCTTTGGAACAAAAATTCTCATCTCACACTCTCATCATCTATCTCATAGTTCTCAAAATGATCCTGCATTCTCTTAGCATGCTGAATAGCAGAGTAAGGGCCAGTGGAGTCAAAATATGAGATTTTGGCTTGGTAATCCTGAGGTAGAGCTGCAGGATTAGCAGGCAATTGCATAGGTGCATATCTCATAGCCATATTCACAAGGTTTGGGGGATTGACAAGGACCACTGGGACAAAAGGAACAATGGGTACCACTGGGGTAACAGGTATATTAGAACCTAGAATGTTGGTCAAGGGAGTATGTGTGGGGGATGAGGATGTGGATGGATAACTAGGGGAATTAGGGGTGGAGCGGAAAAGGACCTTGATTGGAGTGGAGATGGGGTTGGGGTGAACAGTCTCTGGACTTAGGTCAGCAAGGTTATTTGGGCCTTGCTGCTTCTTGATGAATTTAGGGATTATATTAGGATTTTCAAAGATAGTAGGAGGGTTTGGGTCAGGATTTTCCCTAGTGTACCGAAGATTCTTCTTGGGAGCCAGCTTTTGAGCTAGTCTTTTTGAGTTTTTTGGAAAAATTTGTATAGCAAGGACTGGACAGGATTTTGAAAGGCTCTATGTATCTCCAAATGAGTATAAAGATTACCTGAATCAAATCTTCCTTGAGGTTGTAAGTGTTGGTACAGAAACAGCTTTGAAGGCTTCTTGACTGATATTCAGGTTTCAAGTGTAATTTTAGCAGACATACGGTATTTTCTAAATCCTGAAGAGCTCGCCAACGGAGTCGCCATTTATGTTAACACCCAGGTTGTTCCCTATGACTCCCAAGGGAATACGGCCGGGGTAACCACTAACCAATCTTTGGACTACAGCTTCTAGCCCAGCTGTAATCAGAGAGGGCTCTCTCTTTATGGTTTGTCTCTGTTCTATGGAGATTTTAGGCTAGTTATGAAGTGAAGGTTTTTTGGTTTATGTTTGGTTGGGAGGATGTTTTTCTGATATCTTTGAAATGTAGTTCTACAGGTAAAATTAGTCCATTGGGAAATGGAGTCTGTGGCTGTTGGTTTCTTGAAATTCTGAGTTTGGTGCAGCTGGAGTTACAGGGCCATTTAGATACTTCATGAAACAAACTTTAAATTGTGATGATGGAGTGCAAACAACCAGTGAAAAGAAATTAAGAATTTTCCACTGAGCTGGGGTGTGAGAAAGGGATGTATTCCTCAGGAGCAAACTTGAATTCCTGAAAAATAATCATTGTGTAGAAATAGTGTGAAAGGGTAGCAATTAAGAATTACGCTTTCATTACTATAACTGAAGAAAAGACATTAAAAATAGCTTAGACTGAGTTCAGGGTAATCTGTGATTAAGTCCTGGAACTATTCTTTTTCCTTGCTATTAACTGTTTAACACAGGAAACATGAAAGAGATATGAAAGATAACAAACACATAACAAAGAGTTACAAGAGAAACTTATTGTGCCATGAGATACGCAGGAATCCTGCAACTTTTAGCTAAACACCAGCAAAACATCAAGCAACACAGAGCTTTGGAAATTCCATCATCCTTTGTATTACTTCTCTGAGAATTACAACAAAAGAGTAGCAGAATAGATATGAATAATCTCTTACATCCAAGGTCCAACCCTTGCTAACAAATGCGAGGGGGAATATATAGCAGTCTCATACAAAATATCTCAGGCATTGAGTCATCTGAGAGGTAAAATATCTTCATTAACTCGTACAGAGATTGCAGATAAAAAGTTATTACAATCTTTAATGAAACATTAAAGGCTCTTAACTCCTGTCAGAACAATTTTACCTTTGGAGCTCACGGAGTCGGTTGAGCGCTTCGTTATAACTGCTGAATGACGTGTTTGTGCAGCTCTGTCCTCCTGTAGCTTCTCGGCCCTGTCACCTGTGACTGCTAGTGCTGCTGTGGTGGCCGAATACTTGTGCTGAGTTGGCTCAGCCTCTTTATGCATACCTGCTGATGTGTCTTTATCTTCCTGTGTATGAAAACTTAACTATTTTCAAAAAGCAATAACATAATTAATGACTTTGATTTAACAGTAATTGTATCAAATTATCCCACACATCCTGTGTAGGGAATTGATGCCTCAAAATTGAACCCATGGTCTCATCTGCCTCTGTGTACTTGTAAAAATGGGGAGGCTCATCAAACAAGTGTGTGATTTCATTCATAATAAAAAATAAACTTTCCACCCTGTTGAAGAGGGTATGTCCGGTTGCTGGTCCTATTTCTGCTGATGTACTAGCTGTCTCTGCAATTTGATTTCCAGCAAAAGTGTTCACTCTCTTGGCATATTTTTCATGTGAGAGCAACCTTCCTGATGGCTCCAGCAAGCTAGGAAGACCCCTGTTTTG
Organism: Pinus taeda; assembly: GCA_000404065.3. Classification (NCBI taxonomy): domain Eukaryota; kingdom Viridiplantae; phylum Streptophyta; class Pinopsida; order Pinales; family Pinaceae; genus Pinus; species Pinus taeda. The sequence continues at coordinate 29,564 of APFE031166237.1, read as the reverse complement.
CAATGCCATGAACCTATTCTGGAATTTGTTGATATCTGCTTGCATATCCTGGGTTCTTCTTTCCAGGGTTTGGACCAGGTTTCTTAATGTTAGGACCCTTTTGATCAGTGAAATGGTCTCAGTTCTGTTGCCAATTCCCATTTTGGTGAGCTGGGAGCTTGTCCTGTAGTTTAGCACGTTTATCATTTTAGTGGCAATCTCAGGCATATTGCCTAGAGATTCCCTTGCCCGTTGGATCTCTCTGTGTGATTTTCCAATGAGAGTTATTTGCTCGTGGATGGCCTCAATGTACTCCCACTGGTCTGTGATGGACTGGCCAATATTGGCCCACAGCACCCTCTTGAGTTCAGATGTCACTTTGTCCAATGTGAGCTCTCTTTCTAGCTCAATTATTCTCTTCTTAAGAGTCTTTACCTCCCTTTCTCTTTCAGCCACATTCTGCTTGGACTTGTCATATTTCTCATTGATTTTAGCCAGAGTGTCCTTGGCTTGATTTAACTCTGACATTTGAGACTCCAAGGCTTGAATTTCCAATTCCTCAGCTTTTGCATGTCCAAGGCTTTCAGCTGCTCTGTTGTGTGCTGAGGTGGATGGTGCATGCCTGTGTATCGCTTGGCTAGGGAGGGGCATGGTTGAGGGATTTCCTCAAGATTTATGTTTCTGAGAGGTGTGGGTTTGTCTGCCTCCTTTCTGCTGTAATGCTACCCTGCAGGGGTTAGCCTTCTGATTCCTGCAGCTTCTTCTGGGTGTGAATAGCTTCTTTATAAATTAATTAACATAGCAGCTCATCCTTGATCTTGTCTGAGCTGGGCAAATCCTCTTCCTGTTGAAGGAAATGAAAGTTGTTGGATTTTTAATCATTTTCTTAATGTGGCCATACATCAAAGCATCCTCAGGCCTTCAGCATCTTTTGGATCATGTCCAAGCTCTATTATGATTTCCTCTAGAGCTTTGATCCTGTTGTCCTTTGCTTGAGAGGAAGCCCTTTCCAGCTCAAGTTGTGCAGTGGTGTTATTCAGGCTATTTTGTAGCCTATAGTTCACCACGGTTTTATCTGCCAAGGTGGCATACACCATCTCACCCGTTTGTTTATGTAGTTCGATTTGATCTATTGGGTGGATGTCCTTGGACAGGACCTCAAGGTTGGTCCTGATATAATCTGCAGCTGACTGCGGTTGCTGCACTGCTGGTGTAAAATGGCTCATAATCATTTTTCCTTCATGTGCATAATATGCAGACATGAGTCTTTGCTGGTTTGTGGGAGCCATTTTCAATAAGTGATTATATAACTGCAGCCTCAAGGGTTCATTTCTCTTTTTAATGTCCTTGAATTGCTTCTTGATGCTCTTCTCGCCTTCCCTTTCCTGGCCTGAGGAGCTAACTTCTCCTCCTGCTGCCCTTTCTTGCTCTTGTTGGAAGGAGCTGGCTGAGGCCTCCATGCTGGGCAGGCCTGTACCTGAAGTCTGCCCCATTGGAATTTCTTCTTCAGAGAAAGGGTTTAACCTTTACCTCTTCTCCCCTTGAGTTGGTGAGGCAGTAAGGGGAGTCTCTCTGTCCCTTTTCCTGTTTACATCCTCCCTTTGAGGGGTTTGGACGACAGAAAAGTCAATCCTTGAGTCTTGCCTGGGAGGTGCCATTTGTGTTGGCTGCTGCTGTGTGGCCATTGGGGCCTCTGCTATCTGCTCCCCCTGCCCTGGCTGCTCCTTTTGTGGCTGTGGTACCTGTGGGGGTTGTTGAACATGTGCCTGCTGTACCTGTTGCTCCATTTCTTTTTCCTTGCCTTTGCTCTGAGCTTGGTTTGTAGTTTGGACTGCCTGTTGATGTGCTGTAGAGGATGAGGCAGCTGCTCCTGCTTGAGGCTTTGGCAGAGAGAATACCTGTGCAGGAAGTTCCAAGTCAGCCAATTTCAGAAGATGTCTTCTTGCTCTCTCATTCAGTTCTTCTTATGTGACCGGTTCCTCTAGTGTGCCCCTTTTCCATTTAGGTTGATTGGCATATTTTTCAATGTGGGGCAAACTTACATGGTCATAACTAGAGATCTTATATTTGAGCCTTCTGAATGATATGGAGTGATTGGGGTCATAGGGTTTCCAGAGGAAACTGGTCTTTAGACCAAGGCCTTCTAGCTTTCTATCAGCCTCTTTCCAGCCTTCCCTTTTGTTCAAAACAAGGTGGCCCAATTGATTTTTCACTTTCAGCTGTGCCTTCTTGCCCTTGCCTGAGAAGTGTACCATATCAGCATTCCCAAATTGCCTAAAGTATACAAGGGAAAATAGTCTCATGGGCACATACTTGGGCAATCTATATGGGGGTAACTCACAACCATATATTCTGATTACGGTGTAGTTTTGGTAAAAGTACCAATCCCCAATGCTGTACACTTTGGATAGCTGCAGGATTCTCTGCATCTCATCAGTCATTCTTGGAGGAGGCGAGCTTAGGAACAAGGACATGGCTGGGTGAATGAAGAGGTCTATGAATTCATAGTAAGTGTACGGAGAGTAGGTTCTGCAATGAAACACTGAGGTCCAGTACACTATTGACCTTGGATTTCCTTGTGCATCCGTTCTCTTGACAATGAAAGAGAACTTCTCATGCTGATAATATAGAATAAAGTGGTAGATGTAGGAGGTGTATCTGAACACCTTCTCTCTTGACAAGTTCAAAAATTGCTCATGCATCTTATCTGATATGTATGTGGCATAATCATAATAGATTGGAGTTTTGCCAGGGGAAAACATAGTCATCATCACCAGTACAGTTTCATCAATAAATTCAACTAATTTGTACCCCAAGATGGAACTGATCATATCTGTAAGATCTACACCCAGTTGATTGAGGTAACCATCAAAAATAGGAGGGTACAACACAGTGTCAGAGTTTTTAATAAACAATTGGTTGAGCTTTGTGATTTGTGCATCTGTCAGCATCTTAGCTCCCTGGTTTATCAGATCCATTAGAGACAAGGGACAATTTCTTCTGAGTCTTGAACTGTGCATCTCTCTAATGGCCTCAGGGGTCATGTAGAATACAACTGAGCTTGAAGGGTCAAGCACAGCTCTTTGAGTGGGATCGTAGCAGACAGCACACAGATGAATCAGGTCAGGGAATTGGTTGACCTGAGGGAGCCTGAAAATTGGGAGGAAGGAATCCCAAATGCCTAATATGTCTGTCCCATCCACATGTTTGGCCTTAAGCTCATTCAGCAGGTGGAGGTGGAACTTGCTATTTGATGAGGAGTCCTCTGAGATTTTGTAATCCAAGTCTGCCGAATCCTGCCACTCCAGCTCTCTCTGAGGGGCATTCAAAGGGGCAACACTGAGGGCCACAGGTGCTACTGGAGTCCCCATGGTTACTTCAGATTCTGTTTTGTAAATAGACTGTTGTTTCTTAGACTGGGCAATAGAAAAGAGCACTGCCTGAGTGAGGAGGTAAATTGAGAAATGAAGGGTAACAGGGCAAGTCTGCAGCAATTGAAATACTGCTTCAGTCACTTGAGAAGGCAAATATTTGTCTTTAACAGACCTTCCTCAATAATTTAAATGTGGGTTCCGTGTTTCAGTTCACGACTGCGCGAACGAAAATGCAGGTTTTCAATGAAATTTTACTCCAAACAGGCTCGGCTAATGAACTTCGACCGTTAAATTTTCAAGTGGGAGCCGGGTGCAGAGAATTCACCGGTGAATTATACGTTTTCAGTGCTTTAAGCGAGTTTTAGTTATTGCAGACAAAACCAGGCTTTTAGAGAAGACTTGCAGGGAGAAATACCTGATAAATAGATGGGCCAGGTCACGGATGCAGGTGGGTAGGCGTGCTGAAGGTCTCCTGGTCGATTTTGAGCAAGTTGGTGCAATTGGTCGTAAAATGCATGCAGAGAGCGCAACGATAGTTTTTTCCAAAAGTGCAAAAAGAACGCGAAAATTGACAAAATATGGCTTTTTTGGGTCATTCGCGCCTTTTTTGGATGACGTCAGCATGACGTCACCAGGTGGGTCAGGGTCGGAGGACTTCAGCATGATGTCATCAGGTGACGTGGCGGTCTATGACTGGTCCACGGGGGTGGTGAGGTGGCAGACAGGTGGAGCGATGGTGGACGGGGGTTGCTGACGCAGGCAGTGACGCAGCGGTGACGCTGGCAGGCAGTTTTGGCGGAAAACCGGAAACCACGGCGGTATGATATCGGACCGCTTATGCTACGGAAAGGAATCTGTCAGAGGGGGCTCCGATGCGATTTGGGTGCGATGCGTGGACCCGGCCTGACGTCAGCGTCTGACAGATATCGGATGATATTCTTCGGACGTCGGGGCCGGTCCGATATCCACGTCAACCGTTGGATGAAAAGGGCTTGATCGGACAGTCGACGGGCCATTGACTTGCACGGATGATATGGCGTCGGGCGGGTATTAAAATATTGTTTTCCTTGGAATTTTCGCCCGGCGGGACCCTCCGAAATATTGATGGATTTCGTGGTTTGTAATGTATTTCTTTATCAAATCATGCATAGCCGAAAAACCTTAGAAAAAGGCGGAAGCTATGGTTTTTCAATGATTTTCATAAAATCGCTCTCGGCAATTAAAACTTAGGCTAAGTGGGTTTCATAAAATTTTCGCATAAGCGCGCAAATGGGTCCCAGACTTAGGATAAGGCGGATAAAGTGGTTTCTTGCATATATTTTTCTTTTGAGCGGGTAGAAGGGTGCAAAAAGGGTTTTTTCAAGGTTTCTTAGGCAAAATGAAGGGTTGGCTAAGTAGATGAGCTACTGATGGTGAAAGAGGGGTAAGGCTTGGTTCTCAAACTGACCAGATGTCAATTTGATTCCCTGGTAGTGAATCATATGGCTATAATGCCAAGGAGGGGATATTTATAAAATGCTTAGGGTTTATACTTTATACACCATGGTGTTATAATAGTAGGGAAGGGAGACATAGGGAGTTAGATAATAGAAGTTAAGGGTTAATGTGGAGGGAGAAGGTGAATGAGGAGTGAAATTACTAAGTTTTCTTGAAAATAACTTAGTATAAGGAGTAGATCAAAATGAAAAGAACTTTGCACAAGAAATGTGGCTTTTAAAGGCAACAAGGACCAACATGAAAACCTTGAATTGTTTCATAACCACAACTGGTGAAGGGATGTTAGTAATGAGTGATAGATAAAGGGAAAAGGGAAGTTAGATATGCTCCCTTGTGTTGTTTTCCTTGTATTGACCAGCATGATGCAGTTTTGAAAAGAACACCACTTCTGCAACCCCATCTACCTACCCAACTATTTGCTTAGCATTTTTTGTTTCTTCTTGGAGGGTGCACTTGGACTTGCAGACCCTTTATGTGCCTTTTCTTTTCCATTTGCTTTTTCCTTTGATTTCCTATCTATCACTACCCTTATTTCTTCCAAGGCCCAGATTAAGCAGTTGGGAACCTTAGCTTCTCTTCCTAGCTACTGATCTGCCAAGATTAAACAGTTTGGACAGATTTCTTTCTCTATTCTACAACAAAAAATTGAAACATGGCATGATCCAGATTAGACTGTTGGACCATCCATCAAAATTTAATAGACATGAAGGCATGTACACACCTTGCCTTTCCTTGGAAATATGGGATCTTTGAATCAGCAAAGCAGAGAATATTTGGTATTTGAATTTGCCAATCATGAAATATGAAAACTATTGGTATAGGTATCCAACAGTGGCTCCACATGGGGATGGTTTTTCTCTTTGAAAGACCAAGAACAGCAGGTCAGCATGCCTTAGCCTCTTGGCTATTGCTTCAAAACTTGGAGCTTTTTCATCCTTGAACCCTCAAAATTGTAGACTGACATATTTATAACACTTGATGTAGTCCAGTCTTTTCCTACTTCTGCAAGATCCTTCAAATTAATTTATTCACATGCTTAGAGAAAACACTATACACCGTAAATTATGTACAAGGGCAGCCATATTGCATTCATGGAAGGTAGTCAAAATAGTGCATCAGCATCCTGCCATTGATAGGACCTTCATCCAAATCAGTTTCATCAAGATTCTTAAGAAAGTAGGTGTTATTTCCTTGCACTGCTTGGATGATAAATGGTCCTCTCCAAAGGGAATCAAACTTTCCATGCTTTCCTTTGTTTTCTCTTCTTGAATCCCACTTGAGAACTTTTTCACCCATGTTGAAATCTTCAGCCTTGGTCCTTCTGTCAAAAGCTTTCTTGAGCTTCTCTTGTAGGATTTGAACTCTGTTATAAACTTGGTCTCTGGTTTGCTGTAAACATATAATTTGATTTGCCCTCCTTTGCATATCATTTGGCTTAGCTTGACTCTCTTGAAGTAGTTTCATAACAGGGATCCCTAGTGATGAGGGAAATTTGGCTTCTAATCCATAGACTAACTCATATGGGCTGACCCCAATTGATCTTTTGGTTGTTAATCTATCTGCCCATAAGGCGTTGACAAGTTTCTTGTGCCAATTCTTTTTGTTCTCTTCCAACACCTTCTTTATCATGTTTACCAGGCTTTTATGTGATGACTCTGCAAGGCCATTCCCTTGGGGATAATATGCAGTAGAATGGCCCAAAGTAATGTGGAATTTGTGACAGAAGCTGACCATCTTCTTAGACCTAAAAGCAGCAGCATTGTCAGTTATTATCTTATCAGGACATCCAAATCTAGCAAGAATATTGGTCTCAAGGAACTGAATGATAGTGGAATCATTTGCTTGTCTACATGGGATTGCCTCAATCCATTTAGTGAAGTAGTCTGTAGCTGTTAGAATCCATCTATGTTGGCCTGAAGATGAGGGATTAATTTCTCCAATGAAATCCAAACCCCATTGCTGAAATGGTCTCTCTGTTGCAATATGCCTTAAAGGTAGTGGCAATAACTGTCTCTTTCCTTCGAACACTTGACATTTATGACATGAAGTGGTAAATTTCTTGATATCAGGGAAAACAGTGGGCCAATAGTAACCAGCTCTC
>APFE031166234.1:11128-21276 GCA_000404065.3 Pinus taeda | reverse complement strand
TGATAGGTTAAACAAATTCGGGAAATTTCATTAATTTACAAAGTCAAGTCATATTCAATGGGAGACAATACTCTTTTTAGAAGTGCAAACTTGTTAGAATATTTATCCAACGCACTTCCAAACGTGTAGAGACTTTGAACTCCAAAGTTTGAAACTACTGAAATTATAGATTATAGAGTTTCATACATTGAATCGAATCAAACTAAAACTATTTCAAATGTCACACTAATTTGTTAAGGTGAAATCACACCAAAATGAAAGGTTATTGTATTTTTCAATTGATAAATTTATAAAAAAAAATAATTTTATATACATTTATCAATTTGTATTTGTGTATGGTGTGGCACATGCATTTCCTCAACTCTAAGCATTATTTTATGAATAAAGGAGGAAGGCCATAAAATTCTCAAAAAGATTATAAACTATCTATACACATCCACGATACCATTTTAATTCGATAGGAATGGTGTACTCCCCAAAGTTTACAAAATTTATATTTCGAAAAACACCTGCCCACGAAGTAAATGAAAGATAATAATCTGGGTAGGATTTTCAGCAAATACGAATAGGTTTACGTGCAACAAATATCTTCCATGAGAGTACAGGATCTCATGAAACAGATCTGATGACTTAATCTTCGCGACGTCAATGTCTTTGTCATCTTTGAGTTGAGGATAGCTTTTTGCCAAAGTGGTCGTCACTTCCTTCACTAATTTTGGAGAAAGCGCGTCAAGTTCCTGCAACTCCTCTATGTCACAAACCAATCATTCTGTGAGACTCTCGTTGAAATATTCGTGAACCACCACGCGCAGAAGGGTGACGTGCTGCGAGTCAGGAGCCATGGTGTATGCGGGCACCATCCACCTGACCCTTCTGAGGTGGTCAGAAATCTCATACTCATCGTACCTGTTACTGCCATTAAGCATAAACGCGACTAGAGGGACGCTGACCTCTTTCGACAATATGTTGAACCGCTTGGTGTCCTCTAGGCTTCTTCTGCCATGGTGCCCTTATGGCTCCTCCAACACTCAGATTTAGGGTTTAATGAGGATGAAATCAAAATAATGCGGAGGGAGGGGACGGGTGGGCAAATTCAAATTTAAAATGGGGAAATTTAAAATTCAAATAGTGTACTTAATACCCGGTTTGTTGGATTGAAAAAGATCACTAGTGAAGTACTTAATGAGATAATATACTAGATACGTTGACAACAGACGCTTGGTTTGTTGCATTGAAAAAGATCACCAGTGAAGTACTTAATTAGATTATGTACTGGATACGGTGAAAAGACACGCTCGAGAGTTAGGTGGGTCTATTGCAGATTCCTCTGGGTCTATTGCAGATTCCTGCTCGGATATATGAGGCGATCAGAAAACGAAAGCTTATGAAACAACATGCATGCTCATGGTAGCCAAAAGGTATGGCAACCAATAAATTCTATTCACTAATGGTCCAATAGCATAGGATTTAGCATAGGATTTATTGGTTGCCGGGAAAGGTGAATATTCAAATCCAGATAAGGGTTGCCGGGATACATGGAGTAACGAGGTAAATGTCTAGGGCTCTCGGTGAGGAATTGGAGGTCTCTCGTCCCGGGGCCACCAATGCACCAAAAAGGTGGGAAATAATGAAAGTGGGATTGATCTCTTTCTGCACGCCGTAGCGACTTCGTCCAATCGACCGTGAACTTCTCTTATTGGAAGATTCGACCTCTCCCTCACGAAGAGAAAGAATGGGGGTCACTCAACTCCTATATGACTTAACCATGAACAAAATCCGAACGGACCAATTCTGAATGGAGAAAATCCTATCGTACCTACCTCGCAAACCATGACGCGACCAAGCGAATCAGGGGAGCGGATCAGTCGCATAAATGGCTAAGACTTCGCATCCGCATATCCAGCGGGGTAGCTCGCTACAGGTGAAAATAACTGGCATATTCGACGGTGATTAGTCTCAGATTCGATCGCTCGCATAAACAACAGAGATAACTTGCTTATCAGCGTAATGGTCTGCAGATCTGTCTGTGATAACCCGCTTAAAAACTGATAATTCGCATATTCGATGCTGATATGTCGCAGATCGGCTGATAATTCGCATATCGGATGATAACTCGCGTATCAGAATATAAGTCGCGTACCCAAGCAAGATAACTCGCGTAATAACTCGCATAACGAGAATTAATCTGCATATTCCGTGGCGATTACTAGTATGTCCGGCTGAAATCCACCCTTAAACGGTAAAAACATGTCGGATATCAGTGTAATGATCAGCATATCATACAGTGATAACCGCGTATCACTGAATAACGCGCCTATCTGCTGGGGATAACTGGCATATCAGCTTAGTGATGCGAATATTCTGCGGTTATAATGCGCGTATCGAACGATTACTGGTGATAATTCAGATTTCACACGATAACTCGCATAACCACCGGTGATATGCACTCGAATATTGTGTGGGATCAGGTCATAATTCGCGTCAATAGTGATAATGGCATACCTATTGACGATAACCGCATATCCAAGGCGGTTAACTCGCGGGGGTAATTGCATATTGTGAGATGATAATACGCGTATTCAACTGAATTTAATGGCATAAGCGAGAACTGGTTTATGCCGCGAAATATATCAAGTTCAGCCCGACAAAGAAAAATGGCCATGCAGGTCGAAAGGTAGTAGCTCCTTCATTTTGGGTTGAACGCCACATGCCAGTTGATTCAGAGTATGAGATTCTAATAAATTTGGAGGCGTGTATACCAGGGACGACGTCATTATGCAGAGAGGAAAGGCGAAAGGGATTTTGTCAAGGTTTCAGCTAACACAGCCTCCATTCACTCTGTTGTGCCTGGGAATCTTTGTGGGTAGGGTTTGTAGGTATATCCTTAAAAACTGGTGTCTCTAACCTACCATTTAACTCTTCGGAATCGACAAGTTGAGCCATGAATAGGCCACCTCTCATTATACCTCACACTGACATATGGAAGAAAAAACGGCTTTCTGTCGATCCAGAGGCAAATTATTTTCCTGTTGCAGCAACCAAATCTACTAGAAGGTTTTTAATATATTGTTCGGCTTTAGCGGTTTTCTCTCATTATCTGATGAGACCGCCATTTTGGAACCGGGTTTGATAAACATTTTCTCTGATAAAAGATCTGGTTTCCACAGTTATCTATTACACCGTTCTCATTTATGAAATTTCTACCAATTTTCCCTCTAATGTGACTTGGCCTCTTGCAGAAGGTAATGGAGTTTCCAAGGCAATTTCGGCCTCTTGTAGAAGGTAATGGAGTTTCCAAGACAGTTTTAGAAATAAAATTACATCGACTAGTGGAAATGGGCTTCATCGTTTACTATCCTGTCGAAATTAAAGTATTTTTAGTTTGCATCTGATTATATTAATATGTGATTTCTAAAACGCAATGGGAGGCAGAAATGTATAATTATTTAAATATAAAACATCGTTTATAATTATTTTATTAAATAAAAAATATATAAATATAAATTAAAGTAAAGTTTATATTGGTAACAATCATTAAATGTTATAGGGAATTGACTAAAATATACTATATAATAATAAAGATACCACATAAAAAAGAGAGATAACAAATAAGAGATATACATTTTAAGTTATTTATTTGAATCTAAAAACTGAAGTAAGAAAACAGCAATATTGAAGTTAATATTGCTCCCTCGTTATCTAGGTTTCAAAATAGAGATAGAAAACCATAAAAATGAAGATATAGATAATGAATTTTTGACTCTGATAGAGTTGAGTTTCTGCTCCCTAGCTTTAAACTTTGTAGAAGATTTCCACATTTAGAGATGTATTGTCATTTCCATTTTTAATAGTTCCATGGGTCATATATTCTAGGTAAGCATAATTTTTTTAGTTAGGATTTAAAAAAAAAAATTGTTTTGATTTAAAATTTAGTTTCTTGATTCTGTCACACTGACTAAGCTGTTATTTAGGATTGCTTAATGTAAAATATATTAATGATATTTAAGTATTAATTATAATTAAAGTTATAATAAATTTTGGAAATATGAATTTAAAATTTATAAAAATATTTTTGCCATTTTAGTTAATTAATTTTTTATAATAATAAATAAATTTTATTTTTATATCATAAATATTTTAAAACAAATTAAATATAAATAAGGTTAATATATTTTATATTTTTTGTTTTGTTTTAAAATAAGAAACTTTTCAAAAGTTTTTAGTTTGAATAGTTTTATGAAGAGTTTGTTTCCTCTTAGCTTATATATTATATCTATATCATTGTCTATATATTGATTGGTTTCTTCTAAGCTTCTCATTCAATTCTATGGTTGGTCTCTTCTAAGCTTTTGATACAATTTTATATTTTTCTTTAGGAGCCACACTCTTTTGTGAAAACACGAATACTTTTTCAAGTTCCACTTCATTCAATTCAAATTATTGTGCTTAATTTTGTCATTAATTTTTCTAGATAGTTATTTTATTTGTAGAGAAAAATCACTCTAGTTATCAATTGATGGATAGGAAAACAAGGTTGACACCCACCAATTTATTCATGCCAGACACATAGTTTGTATATTATTGTTGTAACAATGTTGAGAGGTTATAGTTTCCCATTTATTTGATGTAAAAGTAGTGATTAAAAATGAAGTCATTATGGATTTGATGAAGTGATTATTTATCTATACATCCTTCTTAATAGAAATATATTTTGGAAACAAAATTTTCCGTCCTCTATATATTGAATATAGGCCATCTTGTAATGAGTGTAGATTTTTATGTTATATTAAGTTATTGAGCTCGTACTATGCACCATTCCAAACAAGTTTGAAAAAATAGTCTTTAGATTACTTGTGCATGATGTGATTTCTACTTATATCGGAAAATAATCATCCTTCGATACCTTTTATTGTAACCCTATAAATTAATAACCAAATTAGTTTGTTTTTTCATTGTTAGTTATATATTAGATCAAAATGAAGTACCTTGTGTGAATGGGGAGATAATTGAATTGGAACCAAAATTTGGCTTTCAACATACTTCTTACATTCCCTTATGTGGGAGAGATCATAATGGTCCATGCCCTTGCTTGGGGATTTCTAGGTCCCCTTACAAATTAACAACCAATTTAGTGTGCTTTTTCATTGTTAGTTTTATATTAGATAAAGTGAAGCACCTTGTGTGAGTGGAGACATAATGGATTTGGCACCAAATTTTAGCTTTAACTAGATTCCTCTATGTGGAAGAGATCATACTCATTCATGCCCTTGCTTCCTGAGTTCTAGCTCCCTGACTCCCATAGAGAGGCTTAAAGGGGATTTTCCCTTTAGTCATTATATTTTTTCTGTTACTTTTATTAAATTGTATTGGGACAGACATTCTAAAAGCATGATAACCGTAGAAGCCATGAATTGGGTAAAATTTTGGACTCGGTTTGGGACTTAGTAAAGCTAATTATGTAGAGTAATTGGTTTGATAGCAAATCGATCAAGGTAATGAATTCTCAGGTCACTAAAAATTATGGAAATTTTGTTTGGGAGATGGTTATTGTCACCCACCTAAATAGGAAGGATTGAGAAGCACATAATTTTTTATTAGGCCTTGGCTAATAGATCTGTGGAGTTTGATTAGACTTGACAACGGACATTTTGATGACTAAAAGCTAGACATACCGTTGGTTGGGGAAGCTCTAGCTCTGGTGACTCCCATAGAGAGGCTTAAAGAGGATTTCCCCTTTAGTCATTAGAGTTTTTTACTCTTTTAAGAACTCTTTGTACATATATCTAGAAATTCTCACAAACATAGACATTAATAATTGGGTGAAATGTTGGAGTTAGTTTGGGACTTAGTAGTGTTAATTATATAGAGTACTCCTTTTGTTAGGCCTAAGCTGAAATGTCCATGGAGTTTGGATAACTTGGACAGTAAACTCTTAAATCACTAAAATTTAGACAAAAATGGAAAACTTTGGGAAAATATTTTTGTCACCCACCTACATAGGAAGGACTCATAGTACATGGTTTGTTATTAGGTCGCAGGTGATCATCCTTGACAATGAACATTTTGATCATTAAAAGTAGGAATGCCCTTGCTTGGGGGAGCTTTGGCTTGAGTGAGCCCAATATAGAGATTTAAAGGGAATTTTCCCTTTAGGCATTGCAATGTTGTTTCTAGCCTTTTAAAACTCTATTGGTATAAAAATCCAAAAAAAAATTATTGGTTATTTATACATACTAGTTAATTTTTCAATTTTTGTTATATTATAAGTGAGTTATTTTCTTACTTAATGTTTGATATTAAATTTTATTAAGGTTATGAGAGGGGACATGTTTTTCCTATGTTTAGGATCAAAGGAGGGAGGTTTAATTAAACTCCATGGTGTGGGGTTGTGAGAAGATGAAGATGAAAAAGAGAGCTACGAGGAGAGGAGTTAAAACTGAGGTAAGGGGTGAAGGGGATGGGAATGACCAAAAATGCTGAGGTTAATGTGAACTAGGGGGGCTTTCTATTCAATGGATTTGAGAAGAGAGATCCAGTTTCTACTAATTTCCAAGCCTGTATCTCTATTGAGGTTATGCAGAGGTTTGATCGTTTCAAGTGCCTCCTGAAATTTGCGCTTAAAATGATGTTTCTCGTTGGCAATCACCTTTGTGTCTTTGAGGCATATGTGGTAGTTTGTCTTACCTGCATGCTCAACTAAAGTTGAAGAATGAGCTCCCTCATTATGGATGTCTACACCTTTCTCTTTGAGCCTAATCTTTACCGACTTGCCTGCTTCTCCAATATACTATTCTCCACAAGAGCAATTGATCATGTACAGAGCTTTTTGCTGGAGGTGTTCCGGATTGTCTTTAACTAATTTCATTCTTTTCTGAATGATTTTCATCGGTTTGAATGAAGTTTTAATGTATCTCTTTATGAGAACATTAGCTAGCTTGTCAGTGACTCCTTGAATATATCGAAGCTAGGAATTAGCAGTTTGAGGGTTATTAGATTGTTCTTTTTTTCTTTCGGATCTCGATTTATGGATGGCTTTGAAGATGTCTTTTTTATTGTATCCTAAGTTGGTAAATATTTTCCTTAAGTAAGTAGCCTTTTTGTCAGTGTGTATTTCATCTGATATCCTACAAGCTCTAGTGAAGAGTGTTTGAAGGACTCCCATATTTTTAGCTAGATGGTGATGTGAATCTACATCAAGGTAGTTATCAGTATGTGCCTTTTTTGTAAACACTATGTGTCCTAGGGAACCATCCTTACTTCTTATGAGGAGGATATCGAAGAAGGCGATGCAATAATTCTCCTCAAATTCCATTTTAAATTTGATGTCACCTGAAATGCTATTGAGATGGTTTAAAACGTTTTTAAGCTCCTCATCCCCATGAGGCCAATCTACACTAGTGTCATTCACAAACTTGATCCAAAACTTAGTTTTTAATGGGAAGGTATCAAGAGCCTTCTTTTCAAATTTTTCCATAAAGCGATTGGCCACAATAGGAGAAAGAGGTGATCCCATAGCCACCCCTAAGGTTTGTTCAAATATTTCCCCCTAGAAGATGAAGAAAGTGGAATGGAGATAGATTTCAACTAATTTAGTAGTTTGAGGGTCTACTACTTCTTTTAAAACTTTTATAGCTTCATTTAAGGGAATCTTGGTGAAGAGTTGAACCACATCAAAGCTAACAATTTTATCACCTGGAGCAATTTTAGTGGCTTTGATGAACTCCACATATTGGTTGGAGTTTTTGATGTAAGAGCTGGTTTTACCCACTATAGGTGCTAGAGTGCTAGCGACATACTTTTCTAATTCATAAGTAGGTGCAAAGAAGTTCTCTGAATTTTATATGATAATGCCACTTTTGTGGAGAATTGGATGAAACAACAAGCATATCAACATCGTACTAAAAGAAGTATTCATGTAGGTGATTGCGTATTTTTATGGCTACATCTCACGCAAGCTATTTTTGAGAAGGAAATTTTGGCAATACTATATGCACTTAAGAAATGGCCACCTTACCTAATGGGAAGACACTTCAAAGTAAAAATGGATCATGGTAGTCTTAAATAACTTTTAGAACAAAGATTATGTTTAGAAGAAAAGAAAAAATGGGTCACAAATATGTTGGGTTGTGACTTGGAAATCATCTACGAAAAAAAGAAGCAAAATGTTGTTACATATGCACTCTCAAGAAAGGATGATGATGTGGAAGCATTGCTTTGTGCTATTTCTATTATCCAACT
Organism: Pinus taeda; assembly: GCA_000404065.3. Classification (NCBI taxonomy): domain Eukaryota; kingdom Viridiplantae; phylum Streptophyta; class Pinopsida; order Pinales; family Pinaceae; genus Pinus; species Pinus taeda. Next base: position 13,038 of record APFE031166234.1, on the reverse strand, counting down.
AGATTGGATAAAAGAAGCAAGGGATGAATGGAAGAAGGATGAAGAATTGTGGCCACTCATTCAAAAGCTGCAGAAGATCCTAGTTCAAACAATATTTCCAGAACTTGACGAGGAAGGAAAAATCAGATTCGAACCTGGAGCAGTCACAGAAACAAGAACCTGCCAACTACGAAATCGATCAATTTCAGAGTATCTCATCAAGTGGAAAAACTTACCTGGTGAATATTCCACGTAGGAGGACAATAATTTTATACAAAAGCATCAAGAACTACTCAATTGTTGAGGACAACACTTTCTGAAGGAGAGGGCATGTTAGGTCCCTATAATACTAGTGTAACCCCTTATTGTTATTAGTACAACCACCTTATTATATTGTTGCCATGTATGCCCATATTTTATTATTGTCCCCATACAAGCCCACTATTGTTATTATTGTGCACTTACATTATTATTCTTATGTTGGCTCTGATTATATTGATGATGATGATGATGATGATGATTGTTAACGTCACTAAGACGAAATTTTGGTCTGTTAGACCTAAAGAAACAAATTATTTAGTTTGATTTAATATTTTATTCCTATGCTCAAAAAGCTTGGAGAGAAGCCTCCGAGCTCATTATAATTTTGAAATCGTAAAAGGCTAGGAAGGTCAGTATTGCAACAAAGATTATGTAACTGAGATCTAATGTGGTTGTACACAGGGCACTCTAAGAGGAAGTTTTTTATAGTATAGCCATTATTGCATATTGGGAATATTATTGTAAGTTTTTACTTTTAAATTTTTGGTTTTGATGTATCATATGTTGGTTATGGTTCCCTCAAATGATTTCAACATAATTTCTATTCTTCTCAATGGCTTCAAAATGAACTACCCTTCATACATGGAGTTCCTTCGAATATTTTACAACCAAAATTTTCACTCTATGATAAAATCGTAACTCGATTCTCATCTTGATATAATTTTTCTTTCTACAAGCATATATGTACAATACTAATGTTATTCCCTTTACAACAAAGTATAGGGTTGAAGGATGTCATCTATATTACTAAGGTTAGACTCTACTTATGTCAAAACCCTCTATAACGTTCTTTGTGTGATTAATTTAGAGTTATTCCAATCCAAACTAAGGAATTCATTTCTTGCATGTGTAGGCTAGTCTACGACTGACTTGGGTCATCTTGTGAGATTGTTTCGGGGTAAAAATTCATGCATGTTTTTACGCCCACACTTTGGCCTTTAAGTACTTATCCAATGCTTCCTCTTTACAGGGTTTCACTATTTGTTCCAATTTTTGCTTGATGCTAGCAACAAGGAAATTTGATTTTGTTTGAGTGTAAATAAAACCCTTATCTAGCTAGGGATTTTCCCAAAAGGTCTGACACTTGAAACAATGCATGTATATCAATTCCAATTCAAGGGATTTACCTTCTATTTGTTAATGAGAATATTTAATTATGAAAAAATAGTTTTCGCCATCTTATATCCTGAACAATGTAAATCTTTCTTTTCATTCATAAGAAAAATTTATATAATCTATTTACTTGTTACTTTGTGTAATGAAGTGATTCCATCAAAATTTTACAATACTATAATATTTGTTCTATTTATATTTTATGAGTACACATTATATATTCATGTCAACTCTATATACTTTGTTTCTAAATAATGATTGTATATAATTTACTATTACTATCATTTTATTTGAACAATAGAATATGCAAATTAGGCAAGAGGCGTGTTGAACCCTTGTCATGGGAGTTTGAGAAGGTTGTCTGTTAGGCCCTAGTATTACTTTATCCAAGGTTGCTTGTTCGATGACCAATTGATATGATTCTAGTCCTTTGACCTATAGCAAGCTAAACTAGGTCTACATTTATTTTTCTACAAGTCAAACTATGTATAAATTTA
>APFE031166230.1:0-15320 GCA_000404065.3 Pinus taeda | reverse complement strand
TTGTCTCTTTCAGCATTTTCAGTTTCCTTAATTGTAGCACAACTTACTATTTTTTAGCAGTTTTTCGGGTCCTGAACTTCCGGAGCCATTTTGAGGCCCTAAACGACGTTTTTTGGGGAATCCGGGGGCAACATGGGGCCATGCAATGGACTGATGTTGCCCGTTCCAACAATGGTAGTTCTCGGATAGATCTTTCTAACGAGCTATCATACGTGTCAAACGGAGATCGTATGCCAAAGTTACGACCCCGGGAAATTGATGTACTAATTTACCCAAACGGGGCCCCACAATTTGGCGTTTCATCTTCTAGGGTTAGGTTTTGGAATGTGAAGGGTTTTCCATTGTTTCTCAACAATAAATAGGCCTTCGAGCCTCATTGTAACATAGTTCGGAACAGTTCAGAAGCATGTAGCCGCACATCTCTTCTCAGAGATAAGCTACCATCGTCCTAGCTGGTTTATTTCCAATTTTGGTTGTAAGCATATTTCGGTATTTTCCATTAATGAAATGAAGTGTTATTTCCGCTGCATCTCTTTATTTATGGTTATCGCATCTCTTTATTTATGGTTATCTCTGTAATCTATTGCATTCCTGTTTAAATCCGGATCAATGTGTGAATTTTCTCTTTCCTTCTTGGTATTCAGCATGTTTGTTTCATCAAACTTTACATTAGTGCTTTCTGTAGGTTTTAACCCCGTGCATAAATTACATGCATACGAATTCTAAAAACAAAAAATAAACAATGGTGAGATCATAAAACATAAAACATATATACAGAAATATTTGCCCCTTGATCCCAAAATTGGGACTACCATATTGATTTTTCATTATATTCCTTTGAATTTTACAATATATATATATACATTACAAAGCATCCATAAACCCCTATCCATTAACCCTGGATTAGAGCATAAACGTAGTTCCCTTGACCAAATCTACAAATACCATGGACAGAAAACCATCATGCCCAAAACCATGTGCGAAAACCACACAAAAAACCATAGGTAAGTTCGTCCATCTAATATAGGGTCCAAAAAAAAATTCCTTGGGGTGCTGCCCCAAACCCCGTAGAAGGGGGCTACTGCCCCCCTCAAAACCCCCTGTTGCACCCGACACAACAAACAACGTGGGGCTAGTCGTGGAAAGAATATAACATACTCCCAACACTTTCTACTATCTTGTTGAGTCTAATAATGTAGCACTTGTATGATTTAATTTTACATGAGTACCCAACATGTATGCCTTCATCTGTCTGGGAGTCAAACTTTCCTTGCATCTAGTCATCCGTTTTTATGTATTTTCTTTCAAATATTATGAAACACTTAACACTAGCTAGCCTTCCCTTCCATAATTCATAGGGAGTTTTAGCATTGCTACTTCTAAGCAATCTTCTGTTCAAAATGTGAATAACTGTATGTAACTTGTACCCAAAAGATATTACTTAGCTTGGATTCATACAACAAAGTTCTAGCCATCTCTTCCACAGTTTTTTTCTTGATTTCAACCACTCCATTTTGTTGAGGAGTTATAACTATTGAGAAATGTCTTCTTATTCCATGTTCTTCAAGATTGTCATTGAATTCATTGAAGTAAGTTCTCCTCCATTATATGATCTCAAGAATTTGATTAAAAAAATTGGTTTCATTTTCAGCAAGTTCCTTGAATATTCTGAAAATTTCAAAATATTTGACTTCTTTTTAAGAAAAAAAACCCAGTTCATCCTTATGTAGTCATCAACAAGCAACATGAAATATTGTTCACCATCTAGTCCTTTTGTTCTTGTTGGCCCACATAAATAAGTATGTACAACTTCCAATGGTTTTGTCGTGGAATTTTCCTTAGTTTTGAACCCAACTCATGTTTTCTTTCCATGTTGACAATACTTGCATATAGTATTTGAAGGCTTTGTAACTTTAGGAATATCCCTTATAGATCCCTTCTTGCTAATCTTGACAATATTGTCAAAGTGTATATTCCCCAGTCGCTTATGTCAAATCTAACTTTCATCTTCCTTTCCCAGGAAACATCTTTCCTTTCCAATCTCATTCATGATGTATATTTTTTTTGGATTTGTTATTGTTGTTGCAACAAGCTTCCATGATCCTTCTTTCCTTATTTCACATTCCTTTGAATCGAATAGAAGTGTGTATCCTTGATCACACATTTCGCTAACACCTAGAAAATCATACTTCATATCTTCAACACGTGAAACATTTTATTCCACCGCACTTTGCTTCCAAGGATAATTGTGCCTTTCTCTATAATTTTGGCAAAATTATCATTCCCAAAAGTGATAGATCCTTATTTTTCTTTTGTTCTATTTAACAAAATTTGTCTTTGTCCCCAGTCATATGCTTTGAGCATCCACCATTGATATACCATTGACTTATTCTGCTTTGGGCTTGTAAGGAAAGCCCACATTCATCAACCTTCAAATCTTCATGCTTCTTTTTCCAAGTTCTTAGTTGTTTCCCCATATGATGGATAGGAACCTGCCTTGTTTCCTTTGAAGCAACTATAAAATTGCTTCTACAATTTCTCACCGTGTCCAATTTTTTTTACATTTGTAACATTCAATTTTATCTCTAAGAGAGCCGAAACAATTATAATTTGTGTTGAAATTTTCATGAGATTTTCTACCATAACTACCTTCATAACAGTTCTTGAGATTTTCATAGTTATTTCTTGTATTTCTACCTATTGTATAAGTTCTATTGTATATAACCTTATGCCCAAAATTATTACAAGAATAACACACTCCAAGAAAAATATTTTGGTACATGAGTGTAGGTGGTCTTCTTGATGGTGTTGTCCTTCTGATACCATTAACTTCTTCTTGAATGTTCTTCATTGTTGGTTTTTGTAAGACGTCCTTTAACTGCTTAGATTCTTCCTTCTTGATAGGACCTTTAAGCACATCAACGTAACTTCCTTTCTTTGCTTCATTTCTTGTCATCATAGAGATTGAACTTTTATCAATATTATTTTGTTTATAACCTAGACCATACTCTCCATTGAATAGTTTATGGTTTTTGATGATTTCATCTAGTATTTTGGTAATATTTTCAAAGTTCTAATGGATATCCTTCCTCCATAGTTCCTTCATCAAAGAAACTATCTCAAATTCTAGATTCTTGGTTATTCTCTCCTTCTCTTCTAGCTATATATTGAGTGTTTCTTCAATCACTCTTCTTGTAGTTTTACTTTTAGATTTATGATAGTTTGTTTGGTCTCTTCAGTGTTCCTATTAGGAATTTTTAAACATTCTTTTAGTTTATTTACCTCTTCCTTGAGTATGAGATTTTCCTTTATTGTTCTTCTAAGATCACTTAAGGCACTAATCAATTTTGTGTCAATATCCACTTCTTCGTATTATTCTTCATGATTTCCATCATAATTTTCAAGAGTCTTATTATGAGAATCTAATTCCATGAAAATTACTCTATCATAATCATGGTCACTATCATCATCTTTATTGGATGAGATACTATCTTCTCTTGAATACAAACTTTTCTTCTTGAAGAATTTTCCCTTATTCTTTCCTTTGTTTCTTTTTTTATATTTATTTTCTTTCTTATAACTTTATTATTCATCACTATCTGAACCCTTTGCAAAAGGACATTTAGAAGCGTAATCACTAATTTTACCACATTCAAAACACTTTAAAGAAAGTTTACCTTTATATTTTCGAGTTCCTCTTTTCAACTTTCTCACAAAATTGGGTTCTTCTTCATTGTCTGAATCATCACTACAACTAGAGCTTGTTTTTTACTTTTTCTTGTTCTTCCTTGTATTATTGGAGAATTTAAAAGCTACTTCCCTTTTGGATGAGTTTCCTATTCTATCCTCATTTCATATATCTCATCCATACTCAACGTAGCTAGATCTTGTCTTTCTTCTAAAGCTGATATTTTGGAATCAAATCTCATTAGGAGATATCTTAGTATCTTTTGAACAATTATTTTATCTACGATCTTATCTCCTATTTCTCTCATAGTATTCATGACCTCATCAACCTAGAGAAAGTAAGCTGTAGTTTCTTCATCTTCCTTAATATTTAGGTTTTCAAGCTATCCTCTATAGGTTTGAAGCTTGGACCCTTTTACCTTTTCATCTCCTTGATACACATTATTGAGCTTGTCAGAAATTTCCTTTGCTAAATCACAATGCATAACCTTGACAAATTATGATCATGTCAACCCTCCTAGAATGGCATAAATAGCCTCTGATTTAATTTCATAGAATCTTCTTGCAACCAAATACATTGGAGCAGAGGTTAATACCTTGTATTCATTTATAATAGTTTTTCAAACATCAACTCCTTCTTCTTGCAAGAAGAATCTCATCCTTATGCTCCAAAAGACATAATTTTATCCATCAAACAATGGCATACCATGTTTGGTGTATTCTTCTTTCTTGTCCGTGAGCTTAATTGAGATATACCTTCCAATGGTCAAAGTGTTTCTAAAGGAATATTTGATACTAATTGTTGGAATATTTAGCATTACTAAGAGGGAGGTGAACCAATATTAACAATTTTTAACTCCAAACGTTTTTAAATGCATCAACAGGTATAAAACAAAGCACATAAATATACAAAACTTATAAATTTTTACGTGAAAAACATGGAATGATTTGCTTAATATATATAAATAGGACATTCAAATTTATTAACACCAACTGAAAGGAAGCACCAACTCTCAATTTTTTAAACACCAATTGAAAGGAAGCACCAACTCCCCGATTTATCATCACTAAAACTTGTACAAGAATCAATATTAGTAAAACAAATATGTTCTTCTGGAATTTGCTCCTTTGTCCTTCACACGGGAATTCGAATCCCTAAACACAATCTTATTAGCAACATAACTTCCCTAAAAAAATGATCCTTGAACTTTGCCTCCTTACTAGCAGGAATTGGCCTCTAGAACTTTGACTCCTCCACATGGTTCGACCTCCTCAATAAAGGATAGTCTTAGATTTTCAAAATAGAATCGAAACTCAACTTGAAACATTCCAAGATTTAGCCTTAAAAATAGGCATGAATTTGACCTTATCTGTACCAGAACTTTGGTCCCTAAATTTAACCTCAATAGGGATAGGTCATTGTTCCTAGGATAGGTCTGAAACTCAATCTTCTACACTAGAATCTTACTCTTAACATATATATGAAATAAATCCTTCAAAAGGGACAAAATCTGACCCTCAATAATATTTTTTTTATAAACCTTCTAACCAATACCAAAAACCTTCAAATATTTTTCCAAAAAATGTTCTAAAATAAGCCCAAAAAAATTTCCAAAATAAGACAAAAACCCTTCAAAAATGTGCCAAAACTCTTTCCCTAAAAGGTCTCTCTAAATCAACTTCTCTTCACTTCTAATTCATGAGGTATGAACCTCAAAACTCCTTTCCTTTGCTTGTTTAAATAGATCCAAACTTTCTTGAGGGAGTGATTTGAAATGCTCCTTCTCATGCCTATTTATAGTGAATTCAAAGTCTAGATTGCATTGACTTGTCCACTAACTGGGTCAACTTATCCACTGGCTGGAATAGCTTGTGCAACTGGCCAAATGTATAGTGAATGTTTGAAAATCATTCATCCTCAACCGTGATGAGTTAGAGGGAGTTACATAAACCATTAGAAAGGCCTCAAAATAAAATTTCCAACCATATATGTTATGGTTCAATTTTAGCTAGGTAAGTGGAGTAAAATTGAATTCAAAGATAGGGTATCCAAATGGGGCATCAAAGGTAAAGAAATAATATTTCAAAATATACTATTTGAATATGTAAATTTCTCTTTCATATGGAAAACCTTTGACATCAATAAAAACTTCTTTCAACAAGTGCCACCACATCAAACTAGAAAGGGTGTAATTGACGCTTTGATGGAGTGGTAACTCTTCATTGGAGGCTAGAACTTTCCTGCATGTCAAAAATTGGCACTAGAAGGAGGGAAAATCTGATGGCGAATGGCACATAAAGCCTCCCAAAAAATCAAATGTAATTCACATAGATATACAACATCCTCAAATCCAAGTACTCTTTCAAGTCCTCATGTATCTAATGTAGAATATCTATATTCAAACACCCTTGGTCATTTTGAAGAAGTCACCCAACCTATTCACAAATAGGAAACTACTTCCGAAAGAACCTATTGTCACTTGTTCTAGCACCTGTGGCACAAGTTCCTTAAGAGATATAGAAAGCGGCCTAGAGATAGGCTCTGGTTTGATTGTAGACCAGTGCCTAGGACATCTTGAATAGAGGAGTGCATGGAAGATTATTGATGGGGCCTCTCGGTTACACTCCAATTGTCGCAAAGTTTAAAGAGATAATAAAAGGGGCTTGTTCAAAGACCCTTTAGTAAGGTAAACTCACACCAATACATGGATCCAAATGTGTAGGGGGTAAATTGGGGCAACCTCAAAGAGAAATGTCTTATTCTGACGCTGACACACAACAACGGGAAATCTCAATATTGGCGTTGTAGTAAAATGAAGAGGAGGAAAGAGAGGAGGGGAATCTGATGCATAGGGTTGTAAACAAGACAAAATCCTAAGCAACAATATTCTAGTAGAAGTATGGAAGAATGAGGAGATGAAAGAGAGGAAAGAGTGGAGCGCAAATTAAGGTTTCATGTCATATACCTCATGGGTACCTCTATCACCAAGAACATGAGAAAATCTGTGCTCATACAGGAATGCAAGTTAATCAAATAACACAAGTATTGTAAGTTATAGGCTAACGCAAGTAAATTTGTAATATACATAGGTATTGTTCACTATAGCGGCATATGTATAACCATGAGAGGATGAGACTAGAAGTTTCATTAAATTTTGGAGAAATAAAAACATATATGAAATGAGATTTATAGAGGGGGAAAATATACTACACATTGCTCTGATTAGAATCACCAAAGGGTTCCATTAATCCAATATGAATCCAACATACTAGTCCATTACATTCAGCAAGATATCGCTCAAGTCCTTGATCTGATAATCACCCTATGAGTCATCTTAATTAAGAATTTATTAATTGAAGTTATTACAGACTCATACGTTGGTGTGTGTGTCTATGTTATTTAAGCAACGGATCGATCAGATTGCAAATACATAGACACTAGAAAGGGAAAACAACAGAGAAATACAATAAGCAAAGACAAGAACACAAGAAATTAATAAGGAGTTCACCCTATCCTCCAAGGTTACATCTTCGGTCTAGCTTTCTGTGGTGGCCTTCTTTTTATTGTGTCTTGAAGCAGAGAATTACAATGAAGGAGCTCAATGTGAGTCTCCTGAAACAGATTCGCTTGGCAGGGTGGTTTTTGGATTTCCCAAACCATCGGAGTACACAGACTCTTTTCCTTACCAACTCTATAGCCTTCTGGTCTATAATGGAGACATCCCAATGTGATGCTCCATCCAGACAGATCCTCTCTGGGATGGCTTGAATCCCCCAAGCTCTCTGGTGCTCAATGTTGCCTTCAGTCAGCTCGGCCCTCTGTCTTCTGTTATGTTGTTGCTTCACTATCTTTGTTCTCTCTATTCCTCCTTTCTGTATTCCATCCTCTTCTCGGGGTACTGGTGTCTTTCTGCTTTTCCTGTGCATGGGTTTAAGGCCATTCATACCCATGGTTGTTCGATTCCTCTTCCACTTCCTGTCGAATCACCTGCTACAGCTTTGCTTGGAGTTCCCTGTTCGGCGTCATCATCAGGCTCACAGGGAGTGGCCACATGTGCTCCTACAGCTACGCCAATTTGCTTTGTCAGTTCAGTTTTTCCATTATGTCATGGAATGAGTCTTATGCCACCTTGGCAATCAAATCGAATGTCAAATCTTTACAAACTGCGGCCAATCCCCCATATATTATGCTTTCCCATCAGGCACAATCTCAACCATTAGATCTGCGGCCCCCAAATCCAATGCCATACGCACATTTCACGCGGTTGACTTGGACCATTAGCACGTGATCAGCAGCAGTTTTTTCCCTCCTCCACTTGCCACGCATCGACCGCTGAGTGGGATCGCTCTATTTTTGCCAATTTTGCTTACCGTTTGAGGGTGCCCCCGATCAATACCACTGGTTTTCAGAGCAGGTCCCGCCTTTTAATGCTTAGCATTTTCCCACAATTTTCTCGCTCTGACGTGACCGAGTGCTCAGGGATTCCCCATTTTGAGGGTTTTTTCCTAGTGATGCATCAAAAACGTCCTATATTTCCCGATCTGTGCCTCCAATGGGCTAAATTTGCCTCTCGCACAATATCCATGGGCCTCGATCAACGTGCTTTGACCGAGGTCCTTGTCGTTCCATGCTGGCTCCCATTGCCACTGGTTGATAGGTGTCTTTTGTTGTTGTTTTAAATTATTTGAAGTCTGTCTTGACCTAGTACAGCCATGGCTCTGTTAATTATTCTTTATGGATCCAATTCAGATCATGACCTTCCCACTGAAAAGCTTTTGGAACACCAAAAGTTTGTTTTCTTTCAAGCATTGACCAAGTGAGGGTACTACTATCTCACTTGTCCAATCTCAATCCACTTTGCACTACTCGACTTTGAACCTGTGAGTCCAATTCTGAGGCACTCAACATCTCCCCTGTGTGTTCTCCTCACCTTCCTATCAAATACTATGTCTTCTTGCAATTCATTCGTATATTCAGGTAACAGGTCATCAATAGAAGGAAATTGACTTTGCTCTTTGGGATCCTCAATCATTGAGGGTTCAAACAATCTTAAGAAATCTACATTACGACTGAGTAGATGTGCATGTAAGCTGGTAGATCAAGGAGAAAAGCATTTTCACCAATCTTCTCAAGTATCCTATAAGGTCCATATCTGATAGGTTTTAGCTTTTTACCTTCACCTTGCATCCTTGTTGATATATGGCTAGACCTGGTCTCTAACTTGAAAACTATTCTCCATCTGATGCTTGTCATGCCTTGCCTTGTATTTGGCTTGGCTCTTTTCCAGTTGTTCCTATACTGCCTGGTGGATCTCCTAGATCTGTTCAATGAACCTAGTTGCCTTGTCCACACCACTGTGTCCATCAACAGTGGTATCTTTACCAAAGACAAAATCCAAAGGAGACCTTGGTATGAAACCAAAACATGTCTCAAAAGGAGATCTCTGTGTAGAAGAGTATTTTGCTCTACTGTAAGCATGTTGCACATAACATAAGTGTTCATCCCAAAGCTTAGGATGTTTGTTGCAATATCCTCTGAGTAACTGGATCAATGTCCTGTTAACTACTTCTGTCTAGCCACCTGTTTGTGGATGAAAAGTTGTGCTTTTCTTCAGTTGAGTGTCCATCAGCGCCCACAAGCTTGACCAAAAATTCCCCACAAATCGGGTGTCTCGATCAGATACATTAGAAGTGGGTAATCCAAAATGAACCCATACATGTTCAAAGAATAGTTTTGCAGTTTGTTCAGTTGTAATATGTTTATTACAAGGTGTTAGTGTCAGTATTTACAGCCTTCCTCCAATCATCAAACATGCTCTTACAAAGTGATTTTAAGGTGTCAAGGTCAAATTTTGTCATTTCAGTGAGTCTTCAAGCAAAATTTGGTCATTATGCATTAGGTCTAGGGTTTGCTTTTACTCCTTTCAAAGTTTTCCAAATGTCAGTCCATGTCACCATTCAGCTGAGTGTACCATTATTCAGGGGGTTGTCATCATCATGTCAAGTTCCACTGGGTCAATTTACACCTTGTTCATGCTTCACTTGTGCCTAGGTAAAGTTCATTTCCCTTTCCTAGGGTTTTGAAGGCAATTTCTCTTGGATGGTCAAATCATCAGCAAAAATTGTATCCTGTTTTTCATATACCTTCCCCTATCCTTAATGTACCTTATTAATCACTTCCCATCACTGAGATCCCCCAAATTCCTCATTTTTGCGCAAACCCTAGTTTCTTGCTACAACTTCACAATTTCTAGACTGGGCCTATGTTTGCCGTTTTGGACCCCTTCCTCTTACTCAATATTTAAAATTATACATTCCCCTATTTCCCAACATCCCTCCCTACTTCTCAAAAATTTCCTCAAAATTTTAGAAGCTCCCTATCCCCTTCATTTCGCTTCATTTCGACAAATCCCTTGTTCCACACATCGGGGTAGGTTTTACTCAAATGATGTTTATGAGAAATAAGAGATTAATTTTTGAAACCAGAGAGATGGTTTTATCCACAATAGGCCAAGGAAGAAAAACCTCCTTCACTTTTTACACAGGTGTCATAGTTTTAGAGAAATATGAAAAATACAGTTGCCTCGGGAGAATTGATGCACCTCTGAAGGGACCTTGGGAAAATAAGGTCTTCTCCTAACGTGGTTGGACAAATGACTTCCTTGATGATTCAAATGATAACTAGACACACATATATTTCCAATGAGCTATCATGAGCTCACTTTTGAGTTGAGGAACACCTTACAAAGTTGACTGCAATAGCACTCTGCCTTGAGGCAGCCTCATTTGGCATAATTTGACCAGTCTTGTTAGATTTGATTTTTGAAAGGTCAAATGAACTCCAAATTGAAAAATTCTAGTTGGGTTGGAAATTAGACTCAAAGGCCTTTCCAACGAGCTATCTCGCACCCAATTTGGACCCTACGAATGCCTCCACAAGTCTCCTACACAAAGTGCTACGCACAAGGTTTGGTGGCGCGGTGCATTGGGCAACTGGCACGACGCATAGGGAAGGTGTGGAGCATTGGGATGGATTTCTCAGTGCAAAAATACATTGGCGTGGTACATAGAGAAGGTGTGGTGCATTGAGCTTGAGGCGCAACACATACAGCCAAAAAGCCCGAAATTACCAAAACTTGCTCCAAATCGCCCGAAACTTGTGGATCATCACTTGTTCAAGTAGGTTAACCCTCTGCCATTGCTTTTCATCCAAATTTGATGGTGGTTTGATGGTTTTTGTTGTATGGTGAGTGTTCAAAAGAAACCAAACCCTACCTTTGAAATTTCTCAAAGCAAATTACTGCCTAGGGTTTCAAACTGTTGTTTTGTTACCAATCCATCCTTTATTCCCTTACCACTCCCTTATTCCATTTTTCTCTTGATTTCCCTATCCCTAAACTCACATATCCCTAAAAAGTTCACTAATCCCATATCCCAAATCCCATTTCCCAAAATCCCACATGCAAATTCCCAAACCCTAGCTACACATTCCTAAACCCTAATGGCTGTCCCAAGGAGCCTAAATATTATTCCTTAAACCCCTTATTCCCCATATCCAAAAATGACATCAAGGCTGTCTTTGCCAATGAGGCAAGGAAATCAATTTTAATCAAACACCATCCTCTATTCTTCAAGGCAATGATCCATTTTTGGCAAAGGCACCTTCAACCACGAATCAGTTGCATGTACAACGAAGAAATCAGTTTGAGGCACGGAATCAAGGCTTGATGCAAACACAATCAGGAAATCAAATGAAATCTCCATCTGGTTCACATGTGGAGTTAACTAGTCAGGGGAAGTCACAAAGTAATAACCAATTTCTTACTCAATTCACACAACATGCACACTCATCTTTCAAGGATAGCCTGTAGGCCAGGTATAGTCTTCTGCCTCTAGTCAAACTTTTCCTCGGATATTGGGTTGCCATTCTCAGAATATTAATCACTTGGGCCAGCAAATTTATGATCAAGGTATTCCAAATCAGATTAATTATCAGCCTTCAAATCAAAGTGATATCTCAGTCAAGATCCCTGAATCAAAGGGGGCAGAAAAGTTTGCTAGGCACTCTACAAAGTGAGATGAGTGATATGAGGTCAAAGAGGCTGATCGGGAGTATTGGCTCGAGAGAGTCAACATCCACATAGAAAGACTATTGGATAAGGCTGAAAAGGACAAGGCATTGCTGAGACACATGGCTTTTCACTACATGGCACGGAACAAGGTTTGCAAGGCACGAATAAGGAATTTAAAGGCAAAACTGAAGAGGGCATAAAAAAGGCAAAGAAGGAAAAAAGAGCCTGATCGACTCTGGATATTGGCTGAGGCATCCTTTGCCCATCATAGCTCTTGATAGAGAAGGTTTAGACCAAATTTCAAGAAATTTGGAGCAATTTTTTCATTTTGAAAATTTTTGCACTAAAAAAACAGGGTTTTCCTCCCTATGCGCTGCACCACGTGGCATTCGCTTTTTATATAGGGATCAAAATCCAAAAAAAAATGCATTTCACGATTTTCCATGAAAGGTTATTCTTGCTTGTCCATGTCCAAGAGATTTGAGCAGGTTTTGAGCCCTCAAGCAGTCAAAAACACTCAAAACATGACCTCACTGCCCCTTTTTTGACACACAGGAAGAAGTCTTGGGAGAATGGACTTTTGGAGGGGCAAATGGAGGCCAAATTGAAACATTCCACTTGGGTTGGCAAGTAAAAAGATAGGGCTTTCCAACGAGCTATCATGAGCTCAATGTGGATTCAGGAAGGACCTCAAACTCAGCTCCGAAGTGGCACGATGCATAGAGAATCAGGCGCGGTGCATAGAGGAAAATTTGCCTGTTTGACTCATTTTTGCTCTGTTTTTCGCCCAGTTTTGCCTAGTTTGACTTTTTCACCCTCCTAATGGAAAATTTATGATGTAATTTGATGAACATTGATAGATGATGATGTAAATATGCTATTTTTACTTGTATAGGTAGATTCATCAGTTTAGAGGTTGTTTGAAACTAAATGAATCAGTTTCCTTGTTTTTAGAGGCAAGTTGTTATGATGCCTAGATTCCAGTTCTCAGTTTAGGATCAATTGGATCAGCTCCTAGAATGATGAGCTCGACCCCTAGAGGTAAGGGAATGGGTTTGGATTGTCTATATTGTGTAATTACTAAGTCATTTTTATGGTTGGACACTTGGGATTACTTGGCACATCATTGTACATTCTATCTCTACATTTTTGGCTAAGGAAAGACCAGGGTTTTGCAACGCTTGTTGGGATCCATGTGGGTTTGTGTTTTGATGATGTTTTTCTCTATGTAATTTTAAGTTCACTAATGTTTATGTGTATCATTTTCCCTTCTCTTTTCTTCTGAAATTAAACAAATGAGTGATTAAGGTAGAATCCATTGGAATGCTATGCTCTGCCTTGAAATTTTGTCTAATTTTACATGTTTTCATCTGTTTGAGGAGGACTCTTGAGAATCTCTTGCCCTCCTTGGCTCCTCACCATTCTGATCCATCCATTCATTCAAATCTAAAGCATCAAAATGATTTCCTTCCTTACGCCAATCAGAACTCTGCAAAAACTAGGCCTCATCCCTGGACCCAAATTTGCCTTTCCCTTTTTCCAACAAAACCCCCCAAAAACTCAAATCAAATCCTTGCACTTCATACCTAGCCTAAGATCAGTTGTTAAATCAGTCATCTCAAGCCCCATCGATTATCTTTTGCTGAGATTGACCTAGAGAGAGCCCTCTCCTGTCCTCGTAGGGCTAGCTACAAGGCTGAGCATGGTTTTATCTGGACCTAGAAGCTTACCTTTTAAGCCTGAGATAAATCTAGGCTCTAACACAAGGTATCAAAATCCACATTTTGCTGAACCTATCCACAACCACATACAGATAATTATGACCTTTCCTAGATTTAGGCAGTCCTCCAACAAAATCCATGGAAACACTTTCCCAAGGGTGAGAAGGAACTAGTAATGGAGTGTACAAGCCTAGTTTTCTATTGTTGGGCTTGGTTTTAGCACACATAGTACACCCTTTTACATATCTAGAAACTGTCTCATTCATTTTCGGCCAATAACAAAATATTTGCAGTTGTGCAACTATTTTACTTACCCCAATGTGACCTGATATTAGAGAAGTGTGTGCCTCTCTACTTATCTTTACTCTATCAATTTGTGGAATGCAGAGTTTCCCATAATGATACAAGAGTTGGTCCTTCATATGATAATCCAATTCTTCTACCATTTTGCCTTGACTCAAAGTTGCATATATATCTTTAAAATTTATATCTTGAGCATATTGTTCAATGTAGCTTTCATGTAGTACAAAATTATGCTTAAGTATAGTAGATGCATTTATAATGGGTCTAGACAACATGTCTGCAACTTTGTTATGTATGTCCTTTTTATATCTGATGACCAAATGAAACTATTGTAGAAAACCCATCCACCTGTAATGTCTTGATTGCTGCAACTTAGTTTGGGAGTGTAGATATTGAAGTGGTTATTGATCAGTATGTATTACTGTCTCTTTGCCCATTGAGTAATGTTTCCACTTTTTCACACTCTGAACTAATGCATACAATTATTTATCATATATAGGATAGTTAACTACTGCAGAATTAAAAGTCTCAGAATGATAACATATGGGTTTACTGTGCTGTGTCAACGCTGCTCCCATGGCATAGTCACTGGCATCTGTTTGGATCTCAAATGGTCTTTCTAGATTAGGCAGTGATAGTATAGGTGTTGTATTGATCTTTTCTTTCAAGGTGTCGAAGGCTTTCTGATGTTGGCCTCCCCACTGAAACACCTTGTTCAATCCTGTCAAAGCATGTAAGGGAGCTGCAATTGAGGAAAAGTTAGGGATAAACTTCCTCCAATATTGTGTTACTCCTAAGAAGCTTCTTACTTCTGTAGCAGACTTGGATTTAGGCCACTTTACAATGACTTCCACTTTAGAGGGATCTATTTTCAATTCACCACCCCTTACTATATGACCCAAATAATTTAGAGATGCTTTGCCAAATTCACATTTTGAGAGTTTAAAATAAAGTTTTCCCCTTTTCAAAACATCTAATGTCTGCTTAACATGCTTTAAGTGTTCTTCCGACATTTTACTAAAAATCAGAATGTCATCCAGATACACAATAACGAAATCATCAAGAAAAGGTCTGAGTACATCATTAATTAATATCATGAAAGTAGCAGGGGAATTGGTCAAGCCAAAAGGCATAACCAGCCACTCATACAATCCCTACTTTGTTTTGAAAGCAATCTTCCATGCATCTTTCTCTGCAACTCTAACCTAATGGTATCCATTATGAAAATCCAGCTTGGTGAAATAAACAGCTTCCTTTAATTGATCTAAAAGATCATCTATGCAAGGAAGGGGATAATGATTTTTGATTGTTATCTTATTCAATGCTTAGTAGTCAATGTACATTCTCCACGAGCCATCTTTATTTCTCACCAAAACGATTGGTGACCCACATGGTGATGTGCTAGGCCTGATGAACCCCTTCTCGACCAACTCCTGCACCTGCTTCTTGATTTTAGCATTCTCTAAAGCAGACAACCTGTACATCCCAATGTTAGGCAATGGAACATCTTGCTGCAAAATAATATCATGTACTATTT
>APFE031166224.1:81457-111527 GCA_000404065.3 Pinus taeda | reverse complement strand
CTAGTCCATCATTTGTATGCAGATGTAAGACATGGAGGTGTTCACAAGCTGTGAAATCTGTTTCTTTTGTTGAAGCAGGAGTTTAGGCCATCCAGTTGTTGTCTGTATTTCTGTTGTTGTAAACAGTTGTTGTTGACAACTTCTCAAATAGATACAAATAAAAATTTTTTGGAACAGATGAAATTCACATTTGTTTGAGCCACCTTGGATCAATGATCAAGGTAAAGAAGTTCAAACCACCTTCTATGACCATTTCAACAGAAATTTTGCAGGAAGACAAGGAGAAAGACAGTTCTTCCCAGGAAGACCAGCCCATCCAGGAAGGGAAGTGGTAAGAGACTTTGGTTCAAAGGAACTATGCAAGGCAAGTGTGTGGAGGCTAAAAGAAGAGGGTGATTTTATTCTAGGTATTATTCAGATCAGGATATCAGTATTTTGGAGACCAAAAGTTCTTTTAGTGGGAAGGCGTGATCCAAAATGGATTTTGGATAAACTCCTAAGTCTAAGTGTTCCTCACAGAGGAAAATCAAAGTCCAATGAAGTTCTTGGACATAGCCCCATTGTAGAAATCTTTTCATTTTGAATCTGAATGGGAAAAATTGGACTTAGTATGCAAAAGTTATCGCTCAAAGAAGATGCCCTTTGTTCCTTAGAAAAAGAGGCCAAATCCTTAAAAAATGGCAAAAAACCCTTCAAAAGGGAAATCGCATCGGACCAGGGAAAAAGAGTAGATTTAAGTGAAAAGGGGAAACCCCCCTGATCGCTGATCCCTGACATATCGGGTTGAAGGCAGACAGGCGATGTTGCATAAGGACCAGGCCGAGCAATAAGTCGATCGCCAATATCGGCAGATTGCAATCGGCGATGCCACGAGGCAAAGGCGGGACCTCGGGCCGAGCGATATCACGATCACCGATATTGGTGTTGGCAGATTGCGTCGGCATAGGCCATGCCATATGGACAGACTGTGGGGCTCATGCGATATGCGATTGCAACTAGTCGGATCGCAAAACCGCATCGGAGCTACACAACGGAGCAGGGAACATATGTATATATGTGTGTGTGTGTGATGCGATAGCCAGACCCGACGAGGCTATAAGTGATATTTGATATATTTTTAGATCCGCCAAACGACAGTTTTCTATGTATTTTTGCATATTTCATTTAGTAAACGAAAAGTGAAGGGAAGCGTCGATGTGATGAGATCAGACCCGAAATTGTAAGTGCCAATGTATAATATTTCAAGTCTGTCTCAAGCCATTTTACCAGATTTTGTAGCATTTAAATGTATTTTTAAATATAAAAGGAAACCACGAAACAAGCAGGATTTCAGGAGGACCGAAGGTAGTAAGAGGTTTTGGTTGGGCTCTGCCCTAGCCCATACATTGGCTTCCACGTGTCCAGGTCTTGGAGATAGAAAACCACTCTTTTCAGGTAGTTAACTCCCATACGCATGGGCTGTATGAAATGAACCATGACAGTTGGATCTGGATCTTCTAGATCAACGGTGTAGATGCGATAAGTGACATAAAGGTGGACCCGATGGAAAGTAAGGTGGAATCCATAATATTTGAAGTCCAATAAATATTGATTCTATGGATTTATCCCATGTTTGAATGTATTTCTCTGTGTAAACAGAGAACGGAAATTTCAGGAATTTCAAAGGCCTGATGATCCATTCCGTTAGGGAACAGGCGGGGTTTAACAAATGATTGCTAACGCTTAGAGAGGGGATTTAAGCAGACCGAGGTCTGAAGACAGAGAGCCGAGAGGAAAAACAAACTGACAACACCAGTTGGCTTAAAAGTCATGAATGTTAGAGACAGAAAGAGGTTGTGGAGTTGTTGCTGAAACTGAGCAACACAGAAAGCAAAAGTTGAAGTGCACACAACCAAGGGAGTCACTTGGAATTCAAGTGGAAAGCGAGAGGGTTGTAAACAAACAGAGATCTAAGAGCCAGAGCGAGAGCCGAGAGCTTCAAGACCGGGCATAAAATGGTGTCTAAACCCATTGTTTCTTTGTAAAACCAATGGAGTTGAGCCAGGGAGCTTGTAAAAGGACTTTACCATAATCCCAAAGAGCCTAGTTGAGTTGACTAGAGCTCACGGAGACGTAGCCCAAGAGTTTTGGCCCTTGGGTGAACTCCAAATTAATATTGTTGTTCTGTGTGTGTTTTATTGATGCATTATCTCTGCTTCTTTATTTACTGTTATATGTATTTATATATCAGTTTGAAAACATTAAATTACAACACATAAACAATTTTAATAAACAACACCAGCATACACTTTCTATTCGAAAACATATTTAATTTTGTACTGGTTAATCATAAATACTTGGGAATAATTAAGCTTTGGAAGTGGGAGAGGTTCTTGTAAGTTAGACAAGAAGCCTAAGTGCCCCATTTTCATATCAGGAATATAATGAAAAATCAATCTAGTAGTCCCGATTTTGGGATACAGGGGAAAATATCTGTGTATATTTGTTTTATGTTTTACACTCTCACCATTATTTATTTTATGTTTTTTAGTACTCGTATGTAGGTAATTTCTGTATAGGGTTAAAACCTACATTTGGTATCAGAGCTATTTCGTCTTCAAGGGAGCACCTTTATTTCTGAGGGGTTTTTCTCCAGCCTGTGGTAGACCCTGTTAAGTGGGAGATCTATGGGATCAATTCTTGTGGTGAAAGAAGATGTCAAGCAGTGGAAATATAGAGATCGAGAAATTTGATGGTCAGATTTTTGAGTTGTGGAAACTCAAGATGGATGATTTGGTGGTGGTTAAATATCAGTGGATCATAGTAGATTCGAGTATTATACCAACAACAATGTCAGCTAAAGATAGGGTGAAGTTGGATCAGAAGGAAAACAACACAATATGATTGTGTGTCTCAGATTTAGTATTGTTGAATGTATCAAGGGATGCTTCGATGAAGGCTTTGTGGGACAAATTAGGGACTTTTTACCAATCTAAGTCTCTGGTGAATAAATTGTTCCTACAAAAAACATTGTAAAACCTAAGGATGAAAGATGGAGACTCGGTGACAGAGCATCCAAAAGCCTTTTATACTCTGGTAAGCCAATTGTTATCTATTGATATTAAAATTTTAGATGAAGATAAGTGCATCAGTGTGTTGTGTTCTCTACTAGATTTGTGGGATAGTCTAGTTTTTGCAATAGGTAGCAATGCAACTGCCTTGTAGTTTGATGAAATAGTATCATCCTTGCTATCAGAGGAGATGAGACAAAAAAATATGGAGGGCCAGAAGGGTGATGCCTTGTCTATATGAGGACAGTCCCAGAACAAAAACAACAATAAGTCCTCGAGTGGGAGATCCAAATCTAGAGGGAGATTTAAATATCCAGGAAAACCTGTAAAGGTGTGCTAAAAATGTAGAAAGGAAGGGCACTTCAAAAGGGATTGTAAATCTAAAGCTCCTGAGAAAAGAAAGGGATCTGATGATTCTCCTTCTACAGAGGCTAAAACCACCTCAAATGAAGGTGGGAATGTGTACTTGGATTCTTCTTCAAGTACACATGTATATCATGGGGCATGGTTCATTGACTCATGTGCATCCTTCCACTTCACTCCCCATAAAGAGTGGTTTTGAAAGTATGAGAAATATGATGGTGGTGATGTCTTCATAGGGGATGATAGGAAGGATAGAATCATTGGTCAGGGAAAATTCAATTTGAAATTGGAAGGTGGAAGGATTAGAACACTTACGAGTGTTCTGCATATTCCTACATTTGTCAGAAATATGATTTATTAAAGCAAGTTGGAAGATGCAGGTGTAAAAAAAATGTTTGATAAAGATACGAGCAATATGGTTTGTGGAGCATTAGTATTGATGCAGGGAGTTCAAATTGGAACTCTGGACAAGCCTCAGGGTAGCACTGTTATTGATCGGTGCAATAGTTTTGTGGTTCCTAAAAGTGGACCAGGAAATCTAGTGGTCTCTGGAGAAAATACCATGCTAGGGAATCAAAGGCTTGGAAATATTGGAGAGAAGGGCCTTCAAATACTTCATGATAATAGTATGGTAGAAGGTATGTCTAATTTCTCTCTGGATTTTGATTTCTATGAAAATTGTGTATATGGGAAGAAGAATCAGGTGAGTTTCCCCTTTAGTGCTAAGAGGGTGAAGCATAGATTAGAGCTTGTGCATAATGATGTGTTTGGACTTGTGTCGGTTCCATCACTAGGTAATTCTGTGTACTATGTATCATTTATATATGACTTATCAAGGTACACATGGATATATTTCCTCAAGAAGAAATATGGAGACTTTGACATGTTTAATTAATTTAAGGCTTTGGTAGAAAACCAGACAAAGAAGAAGATAATGTGTCGAGGACAGATAACAGTGGAGAGTTTTGCAAGAAGGAATTTGAAGAGTTCTATAAGAAATGTGATATAGCACGACATAAGACTAATCCATACACATGTTAGAAAAATGGAGTTGTAGAAATAACGAACAAGACATTAATGGAAAAGGAAAGAATCACGCTTAGTGGTGTCGGGTTAGGAGAAGAATTATGGGCATAGGTAGTGGAGACTGCATGTTACCCGATCAATAAATCACCTTAATTAGCATTGGAGAATAAGACTCCACAAGAGATATGGACTGGAAAGAAACCTTCTCTTTCACATCTGAGGGTATTTGTAAGTGATGCATATGTACATGTTCCAAAGGAGAAAATAACAAAGTTGGATAGTAAATCTGAAAGGTGTAGCTTTATTGGGTATAAGGATGGTTTAAAAGGTTATAAGCTTTGGAACCCAAAAACAAGGAAGGTTGTCTACAAACAAGATGTGGTGTTTAGAGAGGTAAAATATGTTATTAAACATGAAGTCCTATAAAGGAACTTGAGAAGATAGAGTTTGAGCTAAAGGAGGAAGAATGAGACTCTACAGCAAAAGAGGAATTGGAAGATGAAGAGCCACAAACTCTAGCTGTGAGAAGATTAGTTTGAAAAACAAGGAAACCAGAAAGGTATAGTCCATCTGCTTTTTGTTCAAATTTTTCTTTATCTATTACTGATGATGATCCCAAAACTGTGAGGTAAGGAGTAGATCAAGAGGATGGTAAACTATGGAAAGAGGCCACGGTTGATGAAATGTCATCTATGCGCAAAACTGAGGCTTGGGACCTGGTGGAGTTTCTGGCTGGAAGGAAACCCATTCATATTAAATGGGTGTTTAAGAAGAATATGAATACAAAAGGCAAGGAAGATAAATACAAAGCTCAGTTGGTAGAAAAATACTATTCCTAGGTCACGGGAATTGATTTTGGTGATATTTTTTCTCCTGATACCAAGGTATCTTCTATCAGATTACTTTTATCTATTGCTGCTACTTTTGATTTTGAGGTAGAACAGATGGATGTTAAGACAACATTTCTTCACAAGGATTTAGAAGAAGAGATCTACATGAAGCAACCGGAAGGCATTGCGATGAAGGGTAAGAAAGAATGAGTATGCAAGTTAAAAAAGCCACCAAGGATGTGGTATCAGAAATTTGATACATTTATACAGATACTTGGATTCACTAGAAGAAAAGAAGATCACTGTGTGTATTTTAAATTAATTGGTGACCATGTTATTTATCTGGTCTTGTATGTGAATGATATGTTGCTAGTTGGAAATGACAAAGAAATTATCCTAGATTTGAAGACCCAATTGTCCTCCAAATTTGACATAAAAGATCTTGGTGCTGCAAAATATATTTTATGCATGGTAATTAAACCAGATCAGGAAAAGAGGAAGCTCTGGTTAAACCAAAGGAAATATTCCAAGACAATGATGCAGAGGTTTAATATGTAGGATAGTAAACTAGTGAAGGTTCCTATTACTCTAGGTGTAAAGTTATTTGTTGAATATTCTCCCAAGACACAAGAAGAGGAAGAGGACATGTCCCATGTTCCAGATGCAAGTGTAGTTGGTAGCCTGATGTATGAAATGGTATGTACTAAATAAGGCATTCCACATGCAGTGGGAGTATTGAGAAGGTTTATGTCAAAACCAGGGAAGGAGCATTATTCAACAGTGAAGTAGGTTTTCGGGTCTTTGCGTGGCACTAGTGATTATGGTTTGTGCTACCAAGGAAAACCAGGATTGGATAGAGTTTTGGAAATCCATGGCTTTGTTGATGTAGTCTGAGCTCGAGATCTGGATCAGAGAAGATCTACAAGTCAGTATGTGTTTAAATTATTTGGAGGTGAGGTCAGTTGGATGAGTAAGAGAAAGTTTGTAGTGGCACTTTCAACTACAAAGGCAGAATACATGGTAGCCACTCATGTAAGCAAGGAAGAAGTTTGGTTGTAGAGATTATGTTCAAGTATGGGGTTAGTACAATGAGCTATAACGATAGACTATGACAACCAACGTGCAATTTTCTTGAAAAATAGCCCTGCTTATCATTCAAAGACAAAGCACATTGATGTTCAATATCACTTTGTAAGGGATATGGTTTAGGAAAAAAGGTGTTGTTTGTAAATGTGGAGACTTGGAAGAATACTGCAGATGCATTGACAAAGTCTATGAGCATTGAGAAGTTCTCTTCGTGTAGAGAAACAATGAGCATTGCAGGGGTGGACCAATGACTAAGCTCTCCTATGGTCCCCTGTGGAAAGAAAAAAATAAGTGGGAGAATGTTGGGTGTGTGTTATATTATTTCCACCACTACCCCATGTGTGGGGGGGCGATAACCCCCCTTATTTAGGGGTTTACAGAGGGGCAGTAGCACCCCTACAGGGGGTTCAGGGTAGCACCCCGATATTTTTTTTTTGGACCCTATATTAGGTGGCTGGACCTACCTATGATTTTGTGCATGGATTTCGCACATGGTTTTGGACATGATGGTTTTTTGTCCATAGTAGTTTGTAGATCCGGTCAAGGCAACTAAGATTATGTTCTAATCCATGGTTTATGGATGCTTCAACATGTATATATATGTGTTTTAACATTGAAAGGAATATATGAAAAATGAATCTCATAGTCCTGGTTTTGGGATCCAGGGCAAAATATATATGTATATCTATTTTATGTTTTATGCTGTCGTCATTATTTATTTTTTGTTTTTTAGAATTCATATGTAGATAATTTTGTAAAGGGTTAAAACTCTCTATAGAGCCAAGGAGCATAAGGATGGAAGTGAGCTTGTAGCCATTGTTTGAGGTAGCATATGGGCTCAATGGCTAATTAGACACCCTCCATTTCATAGTTCTCTGAATAATATTTCCAAAAGTATGTGGATGTCCCACAATGGACTTATAGATCAAAAGTTAGAGCCAATTGAAGTTGTACCTCTCCAAAAGAGAATTTTCAAGGTCCTTCTAACACATGTCCAATTGACAATAAAATGTTCCAAGGTATAGTGCAACAACATATGAAATTAGTCGATTGGAAACTAGCAATTTCTCATGTCAAAGGTCCTGATATATTGGAGATTGGAGATCGTATGGCATGACAAATTGGTGATCATGTGTCAGCAATCCATGCAAATTGATGAGCATAATCCGAGGTCAGCGATCCATGCATATCGATGATCGGAGGATCGACTGTATTTCATATTGGCAATCAGAGGCCTATGGACATATCGGCGATCGACAATTAATGTTTCATATGAGACAATAATGTGATGTTGTGATCGTCAAACATCGACTAAGTTAAAATGCTGGGAATTTATGCATTCTTTATTAAATCGTCGGGAAGGCCAAAATGAAATACAAAGGATGTCACTGAAAAAAAATAATAATGGGGCCTCTTTCTCTTTCCTACACGAGGACATGTGGAGGCATCCGACTGGGTCCGATGAGGATAGATTACAGTCTAAGATGAGCTCTGAGGTGGACAAGTGGCAGCGTTTAATTGGTTCTAATAAGGGACACATGGTTGTTGTTGTCAGCATGATGTGATGGTACGAAGGGACACATGGCAAGAAGTTTCATTCTTTTGGATCACCTAATGGGCCATATCTGGGTGACATACATCACCACTCAGAAAGCGCCATGTGGCAGGTGATGACATCATGTCGCCAATCGGTAATCGATGATTTGTGATGCAAAACACATTGTCACAAAGTGGAAATCGCCAATAAGGGGCTTCGATGCGGTAAGCACATGGTCTAGAAGAAAGACAAAAAACCAAGGGCGTGGTGCTTTATAAAGGGAAAAAGTATCTCAGATACGAGTCTATAGGCCTTAACTCCTTAAGGTTAATCCTGAGATCAGAACCTTCGGTCTTCTAGTGAGAAATGCATGGTAAGGGCTAAGTAGTAGGGAGCTAGGAAATCAGAGATCAGGGATTGGTGATATGTTGTTGTTGGCACAATGGTACAAATAAAAAATGCTAATAAAGACGGATCTGATATGTGTTACCACTTGGTTGTGAGGTTGATAAGAAACCAAAGGCATAGAGCTTTGACACAAGGAGAAAGGCCCCCGGTAAATTCTAAAGGACTTAGCACCTCCAGTTTGAGCCTTCGGTCACCGCCCCTGGTCCTATGATAGAAATTCGATAAAGGGGATAGATCGAAAAAAGGGCCAAGAATGATCGTAATTCACTGGTTTCACATTTCTAGTTGTGAATGAAGTTTCAATAGAGGAAAAGGCTCTGATAATGATCCATAGTGTAAATCCTCTGATAGAGTAGTCGTACAAAGGTGTATTGATGATTGTATGAATCGATAGTTGTGCTTTTGAATGCAGAGTTATAATATTTATGATAGAAGATATCTCGTGCACTCATTATAGAAAGACCATACTTGAGTACATAGATGCCATGGCTGAAGTACATAAAATCCACATTGTAGTGTTGTCAAGCTCTGTAACCCTTGAATAGGTATGGGAAGCCTTAGTGATGGGAGAGTTTCAGACAAAGAGGGTTGTGCCTAAGTTGATTATGCAGATGGTCTAGCCAGTGGTAGACATGATAATGACATGGATAGGCCATGCATAAGTACAGTGCGTAGTGATTCCTAAGGGTTTTGTGGCAGCATCGACAGTGGAACAACATGATGACAAAATCGAATGAGTTGCAACATGGAGTGCACAATGATGCAAAAGGATAGTTCTGCAACATCAACATGATAGAAGCATCGATTGGGGGAATAATAGAGGAAAAAAACCCGGGATATTTGATGATAAATGGGGGGGAATGCAACACAGCAGTCTGAGTGAATTAGAGAAAATTGATTTGTGTGTGAGTGCAATGCTGTGTGAGGCTAGGTAAGAGACAATTATGTGTGTAAAGGCTGAGTGTGGCTAAGCAGAAGAAAAGAGACCCTGAGAGCAGTGCATTGTGTGTAAGGACGATAGTGCCTATGCGTTATGAGTTAAGGTTGAAGTGCTTGTGCACTATGTGAAAGGCCGAAGTAGCCTATGAGCTATTGTGAGCAAAAGGAAAAGAGTTGAGCCTGTGCTATGTGAAGCAAGGTTGAGAGTAGAGAGTAGAGTGCTGAGAGTGATTGCTGTTGAGCAGATTAGAGAGATGCTAAAGAAAGCTATAGAGAGCTTCAAAGGGTAGTAGAATGAGAAGAGATTAAAGTTGTTATCATATAGAGTTGCTACCAAACTAAAGAGAACAACCAGTTCTTGTTTGAGTGTGGGTTGGTGCCTAGAATACAAGAATTTTTTTCTTCCATCTCTAGTAGAGTTTGAGAAGGCTTGGGGGTTGGTGCCTCCTGTAAGTTGGTGCTTGCATAAATCCAAGGAGTTGCAAGTTGGTTCTTCCAACAAATCCATGAGGTCGGTGCGTCATATGGTGCTTTTGGTAAGTTGGACAAGTGTCTACAAACAGAGGGAGTTGATGCTTCCTGCTTGTTGGTGCTAGACAACAAATCAAAGGGAGTTGGTGCTTCCTATGAGTGGGTGCTCACAAGCAAATTGATGTAATAGAGTAGGTACTTCTATTTGCATCAATAAGAACAACAAACGTTTTGGTTTTTTCCCGGAAGGGTTTCCACATGAAAAACCTGTGTTTAATGTGTATGACGTTTATGGTTTACATCCTTGTGTGTTGAGTTAATGTTGCTTCTACATTATAGACTTTTTTTGGTTATATGGTTGAATTCCATGTTTAAATAAGGAAAGTAAATTGGCATAAAGAAGTAAAAATTAGCCTGAATATTGATTAAACCCCCCCTGCCCCCCTAGTACTATCATTGTTCCCAACAATTGGTATCAGAGCCACATTCCTTCAAGGATAGCCTAATCACTAGAAGGTAGATCAAAGGGAAACAATGTATAATGAATATTGGCTAGCAGTAGAAGAAGTTCCATTCTTAGATAGATCACGCCATGAGGTCTGGTATGAAATATGGAAGGTCAAAATGGTAGCCTACTTGATGTCCTTGGATGGTGATATATGGATGTCCATATTAGATGGAGAAAAGAATGAAAAATATAAGGAGGTCATCCTAAAAGGGCTATTTGAGTCATATGTTGATAAAGTAAGGAATTGTGAGTTAGAAAAAGAAGTGTTGAAGAAACTGCAATGTCTATATGGTAGAGATATCCATGTGGCTAAAGAAGAGATTGAGGAGACCTGCTGCTCTAGAAATGAACCAGAACATGGTGAAGTTGTTGCTCATCACATTCCGTCTAATGAGGAAGATGTATCAGAAGAGAGACCATGTTGCTAAGAAGATAACACCTCTGGTTGTGAAGAAAAGGATCAAAATGAAGGGATATTTTCTAGGAATAGTTTGACATCTACTCTAAAGGAGGTCAAGGACCTATAAAAGGTAATTCTAAAGAAAAAGGAGAAACAAAAATTCCATGAGCTTGAGAATGGGAAGATGAGAAAAACATTAGTTGAACTAAATGCTCAATAAGAAGAGGCTAGATGATTCAATGGAATAATAACCCATCAGCTGAGTGAAAAGGAGGCTTTCTGCGAGAGACTACAAACAAAGGTAGTCTCCATGAGACATGACTTAGAAAAGTCATATAAAGAGTTGCCGCAATATAAGAAGCATGGGATATTTCCCACAAGTAAATGTGATGTAGGGGACTCATCTAGTATGAAACGGTGGGAATGATGCCCCCTAACAGGAAGCGTTTTTGGAGCGCCATTGTGTTCTGAGTGCTTGAAAAATGGATTCAAGCATCTCGGTCCAACTTGGCATGAGATCCTCCAAAGGATGAGAAGCAGATGTAGGGACCTATGTGCCCCCCAATATGATATGGGCATACTGGATGTATTTAGAGTGGTGGACTCCAAATATGGGAGGAAGTATGCACGATGGTGCATATAATCACAAGGGTAATCAAGGGTAGAAATAGCTTCCATGATGTCCTTATCAGAATGGAAGAAGGGTGGATGGGAGGAAGAATGACTACATGATGTAGCAGAGGTACCTGGTGCACCATCTTGAGAAATAAGGTTCACATATGCATCATATGGAATGGAAAACGATGAGCCAGTAGATGGAAAATATGCCGATGTTGAGACCATGGCTTCTAATGAAGGAGGTTCAATAGAAGCACGTGAAGAAACCTTAGAGAGGTTTTTGTGTGAGGAACTCAAGGATGAAATAGGTAAAGGATATAGGCTGTGGAGTCCATCATCTTAACATCAGGGGGGGAATCATGATAGTGGGACCAGAGTCTCCTTATCCTGGTGTACTAGTGGCACCACAATCCATAAGTAGATGAGTAGGCAATCCACTAAGAGTGGCCTCGTATTCGCAAAGCGCTTGAAGGAATTCATGAAATTTGTTAAGACGAGGGAAAAAATGAGAATAGTGACCATAATGATCGCACAAGGCACAAGGGTGATTTGTGCGCAAAATTTTGAGTTTCTTGGCTGGTTACGGTAAGGTAACTTGGACCTTAAGTATCTCTGACTTACAAAACATTTCATGAACTAAAGTTTTGAGATGAGGAATCTCATAAAAGTTATTGGCGGCATGCCCAACAACCTCACAGAAAGCACATAGAGGTGTCAGCTTTGGAACTTTGGGAGCTAGAGGTGGTTGGGGAGCCTTGTCCTTAGGTTTCTTTTTCTTGGATTTTCCCCCTATCTAGATGCTTTCACAACAAGAATGGGTTCCTGTTGAGGTGGTGGTGGAACTACAGTAGTCACACGAGTCGTAGGGACTGGTTGAACTAGGGTCAAAGCATTATACAGTTTGGGTTGACCAGCCGGAATGTTTGCTGGGGGATTAATGTACCACACTGGGATCCCCAAAGTCATATTAGGGAGGACCAATGAAGCCATGATAGGGACATAAAAGATTCCTGGAGGAGGAAACAAGAAAGGCATCTGGCCTGTAGGGTAATGTCCCGATGAAACAACTCCTGGATGGTTGAGACTTGGAGGAACTTTTCCTAGTGGGCACAAAGGAGAGGCACCCACAAACAGAGGAGGTCATGGGTGGGTGGATCCAAATGGCTCAACTGAGGTGGGAACAACATGGTGCTAAGGAGTTGGTTGTTTTTGAGATGTACTAGACTGCTTACCAGTAGCTTGTGATGCTTGTAACATGGAAACACTCAAAGAGCCAGGCTCTGAGATGAGAGGGGGGTGGACCAGGGAAACCACCCAACAATGAAGAATATTTGTAGACTTCGGGTGAAACACTAGTGAGAGGAGTGGAAGAATTCTTATCGGAAATTGATGAAATGATCGAATCAGGGGAGTTTAAGGATGATGACTCGTAATATGTCAACTAATTGATAGTGATGATCTTCCCTTCATGGGGGAAGCACATCTTGCGAAAAACTGCAGACACGACAGATGACATGGCATAAGTGTAACTACAACCCAATGGAATGTTGTAATCTAAAGGGGCATAAATAAATTCAATGTCTACATGGACAATCTTGCCTGCAAGAGTCACTTGACAATTGTGATACATGCCAAGAGGCTGGGAGGAGAGACCGTCCCAAGCACGCAAAGTAATGGTGGATGGGGATAGTTCATGTGACTTAAGTTGTTTTCAAATGACAGTGGACATCACACATGTGGATGTACCTTTGTCAATAATGCATCAGGATGGCATTACAAACTTGGACTGGTATCCAGAAAGCAACCGATGAAGGTAATGGGGGATGTTTAGATGTATCATCTAGGAAGACAACAAATGATCGTTTGAATGATCTGATGCACCCAAACCAGTTAGTAGAGCTTTTTTTTGAGATGGGCATGAATAGAGGACTTCCAGCATCAACATGGCAGCGGTGGATTGCGCCAAGTCATCTACTATATTGTATGTATGGGAAACTCGATTAGAAGTTGTGTTACAATGTAATGGTCCCTTTGGGATCTCAAGCATTGAATCAAATTTAGGTTGATTGATCTATAATAGACCATTTGGTGTCATAAGAGGCTCAATAGATGCATTGCTTTTGGGCTTAGTGGTGGAAGAAGTCAATGGCTTGTCATATTGATGCGACTAAGTTTGCAAATTGATACCATAGGTATTGACCTCATCAGAATTCATCATGAAGATTTGGTAGTTACCAGGACCAGAATGTTGGGGACGATGGGCTACTTGGCTTGGCTGAGATTGAGTAGCAATAAATCCTTGATGGGGGGAAGGATGTGTAAGCACTGCCGGTTAAGATGGTGCAAGATTCTGAGGCAATTGCTAGATGGGCGTTGACCTCTAGAAGTTGCTTGAGCTCCCCACATTTGGTGCATCTGGGGTAAGAGAGGACACTCATGTGTATAATGGCCATGTACACCACAACAAGCACAAGTCTTGTTCATATGAATAGCCTTGTTATACTTGGGCTAACTACCCTGTTGTTGGTTATTGGTGTTAGGTTGGTTCCCTCGTGGTTCACTAGGTCAATTACCTTCATTACCCTGGTTACCTTTGCTATCCTTCCCCTTATTCTTTTTCTTCAAACTTTGGGGATTGGTCACACTCTACTATGAAAACACTTGACCCTGAGGGGGTAGTGGCTACTAGGGTTGAGGATGCATGGGAGGCTGTAGCACTAATGCTTTAGGGGTTGGAGCGCTTGATTGCACATAGGGATAAGATGTTGGAGGGGAAATGGTTTGGTAGATACGTTGAGCGTTGGATAGCCCTGAAAACATGTTGCTAGCAGGAGGGGCATAAGTGTTGGAGGAACTAGTGCCTCCCTGCGGATAGCCATAACTTTTTTGAGTATTGCAAGAATGTGAAATGGATCCAATGATACCGTTGGCGGCGTGAGATGCCCCCGATGCATGGGCACCATCAGGTGGGGGAGGTTTGGAATGATGTTATAGACATAATCAGATTGTGCATAAATCAAGTCATATCTCAGAGAAGTCTAGAGAGCCTCTTACTCTATATGAGGAAAATGAGATGTGATATCTTTGGCAATGGGTAATAAAAGCCTCCTAAGTAATCAATTGAGGTAGACATGGTCTTCAAAGGGTGGATCACGTCATGCGCTCCTCCTTTTACACCATTCCTAAACATGATCAGAAAGACGAGTGATAGAGGACTGACAGAATGTGGTCAAGAGCTTTGTACTAGTGTTGTATCGGAGAGGTAACTGAAAATATGAGAGGAACACTTTAGCTAGCATCATGAAAGTAGAATGAGAAGTAGCGGGCTAGTCAATGTACCACTTTGCAGCATCTCCAATGAGACAACCAAAGATGAATGGATTCATCAGTGATGGAATTGGATGAACACCACATATTGAAGGAGTAGATGTGATTGGTGGGGTCATCTCCAGAATTATCCTCAAACTTTAGAATGTCGGAGGGGAGCTTAGTCAACATAGGTGGCCAACCAACATTGTGGTGTATAGGGTCATTTATCAACTGGATAAAATCCGGGAGACTTAACCCAGCCATGAAAGGTAGCATGGCAGATGCTAAAACGGTTCCTAAGATGGTTCTACTAGATGTGACCATTGGGATAGAACCGACACCAACACTAGGTTGAGTTCCTGTACCTGCAGTGGGTCCTAACATGATGACGATATGTAGTGAAGGAGGCTCAGAATCAGATGATGAATCAGATGAACTAGAAGAGGAGTCGGTATGGGGACTCGGGGGACTATGAACTCTGACCCTATGGGGAGGAATAACATGCCAAAGTGGAAATTGGGGGTGAAAACGTAAGAGTCTCCATGAAAAATGCCTTGGTGGCGCAATGGTGGTAAGACACAAGTGACACGAAAATGGTGAAGGGAGATCAACTAGATGTTTTTGTCTCTAAGTGGGGAGATAAATAAATTAAGTTAAGTCTTGTCTTGTCTTGGTGGTGTAAACCAAGCACCCTTCACTTAAGGTCTGCATGTGTGTGTAAGTGTGTTTATTAATTAAGCAAAGATTGTGTTTGAAAAAAGAAAAACGATTACTGAAATAAACTGAAATTAAAAACAGAAAATGAGCAATAAATCAATTAACTAAACCCCACCCAAACTAGGTTGCGAACACTATGTTGGTTTGTGGCGATATCAAATGAAAAAACACTAAAAATGCCAAGAGATCTAAGCGTCAGTGTGACTGGGATCAAATGACACTATGCCGCTGGAAAGTGGTGCAACAAAAACAAAAAAACTAGGGGGAAAAATCGCTGCAAAAAGATAGGGAGATGGGTGTGAAACCTAGGGAAAATAGTGGTATCCTAAGGTGGATGACCAAATAATGTTTAAAATGAAACTTTGGATGGAAACAACCTATCTTTGAAGATCTAAAACAGGAAGGTACATATCTGGAAAATATGGCTGAAAGCTTTGTAGAAACTCAAACTTCTTACTCAGCTAAACTCCTCCTATAAAGGTGGAAGCATACTAGAAGCCCTAAGGTATTAAAATTCCACTTTGATGAGAACAATAGAGTAGAATAAGGCCTAAGTGGGATAGGATAGTGGTCAACCAACCCACAAAGAACTCTTGCCAAAACCTAGAAACAGATCTGAAAAATCCCAAAACCTTAAAAATGGCAGGTACTGACCTAATTCTTGGGAGATCACACTTTTTGGGCCAGAAGGTGTGCTCTCGACATCCAAATCACACTTTTGGGGCAAAAATTACGATTTATGCTCCTTGATTCCCAGTCAACATGTCTCAAAAAAAATTTCCATCTTTGTCTCGGTTGGTTCCTATAACCTACGGAAAAGACCAAAGAACTTACGGAAGTTAGAATTTTGACTCATATAGGATTAGAATGGTAGTAAAAAACATTAAGAGACTGAAAAAATAAGAAACCCTAAGATGAAAAATAAAGGTCACATAGGTTTCTAGATCACAAGTAAAAACCCAGTGGAGTCGCCAATTTGTTAGCGACAATCAAAAAATCCCCAGCGGAGTCGTCAATTTTACCATAGTAAAATTGCTTTCACTGTGAGAAATTACTTAATAAACCACATTTGTTAATCAATTTATAATTAAACCCATCAAGAATAATTAAATAAACCATTATTTATTTAATTATCTTCTAGGAATCATTAATTAAACCATTTTTTAATTAATATTCCTTGTCATATTTAACCCAATTATGAAAAGTTAACAAATAAATTATTAATTATCTTATTTTTCTATAGGAATAATTAATTAATCACTAATTAATTATTATTCCTTATCAAGTTTGACTAAATCCCTTAGGAATAATTAAATAAATCATTATTTGTCTATTATTACTTAACCATATTTCTTGAGATGATAAATAAATCTTTTATTTATTTATTTATTATTTCGAAATAAAAGTTTAAATACTTTTCCCTCCTAACCAAATATAATAAAATATTCCAAGTGCTTATTTCTAGAATGTCGTTAATAATAATTTATTACTGCTCATTATTCGAGGATAACCTTATATTTTGTTATAAATAGAAGGGTTTTCCATTCATTATTCACTTTCGATTATTCTCATTGTTGCACTCACTGTTGCAGCTTTGATTATTATCCTCTTTAGCCTTCTCCTACTGCCTTTTGTTCTCTTACTGTTGTTGCTTCCCTTGTTGTTGTTGTTGTCCAACAAACTTTCTTTATTTGTTGTCCAACAATCTTCATTTAACAGCAAAGTAGATCTCCTAGACCAAACTTCTTCTCTGACTATCTTCAAAAGGACAAACACAATAGACCGTGAAGCTAAGACACCAATTTCCTAAGAACCAAAAGAGATGAAGGAGCTACAAGATAAAGGAAGTTGGAAGACCGTAGAGAAAAAAAGAAAGCTACAACACCAATCTCACCAAGAAAGACGAGGAGCAAGACAATTAAAAACTAAGAAAAATTATAGGTCCAATAGACCAATTTGGTCTCAGTGGACGTTAACCACCGTCATCATCATAATCATCATGTTATCACAAAAAATGATCATCTAGCCTTAATTTACTAGATAGATTGAAGTACACTATGTAAGGCCAATTTTACCATAGCAAAATTGCTTTCATTGTGAGAAATTACTTAATTATCCACATTTGTTAAGCAATCTATAATTAAACCCATGAAGAATAATTAAATAAATCATTATTCGTTTATTATTCCTTAAGCATATTTCTTGAGATGATAAATAAACCATTTATTTATTTATTATTTGTAAATAAAAATTTAAATATGTTTTCCCTCCTAACCAAATATAATAAAATATTCGAAGTGGTTATTTTTAGAATGAGGTTAATAACATTTTATTATTGCTCATTATTAGAGGATAACATGATATTTTTTTGTTTTTATAAATAGAAGGGTTTTCCATTCATTAATCACTTTTGATTATTTTCATTGTTGCACTTACTATTGGAGCTCTGATAATTATTATTGTCGCTCACCATTTTATTCTCCATTTGAGTTCTCATTGAGCTCAAACATTTTATTTGTTGGGTTTACACATTATAGAGTTCTGAATCATTAACTCTATAATGTATAAACCCAGCGAATAAAATGTTTGAGCTCAATGAGAATTCAAATGGAGAAGAAAATGGTGAGCGGCAATAATAATAATCAGAGCTGCAACATTGAGTGCAACAATGAAAAGAATTTAAAATGAATAATGAATGGAAAACCCTTATATTTATAACAAAATATTAGGTTATCCTTTAATAATGAGAAATAATAAAATATTATTAACGTCATTCTAGAAATAACTACTTGGAAATATTTTATTATATTTGATTAGGAGGGAAAAATATTTAAAATTTATTTAGAAATAATAAATAAATAAATGATATATTTTATCATCTCAAGAAATACCGTTAAGGAATAATAAACTAATAATGATTTAATGATTTATTTAATTATTCCTAAGGGATTTGGTCAAACTTGACAAGGAACAATAATTAATTAGTGATTAATTAATTAATGATTCCTAGAGAAAAATAAGATAATTAGTAATTTATCTGTTTATTTTTCATAACTGGGTCAAATATGACAAGGAATATTAATTAAACAATGGTTTAATTAATTATTACTAGAAGATAATTAAATAAATAGTGATTTATTTAATTATTATTTATGGGTTTAATTATAAATTGTTTAACAAATGTAGTTTATTAAGTAATTTCTCACAGTGAAAGCAATCTTACTACGGTAAAATTGGCCTTACATGGTGTACTTCGATCCATCTAGTAAATTAAGGCTAGATGATCAATTTTTTGTGATAACAACAAAGAAAGAAAGGTTGTTGGACAAAAACAACAACAAGAGAAGCACTAGCAATAAGAGAACAAAAGGTAGTAGGAGA
This sequence comes from Pinus taeda, assembly GCA_000404065.3. Classification (NCBI taxonomy): domain Eukaryota; kingdom Viridiplantae; phylum Streptophyta; class Pinopsida; order Pinales; family Pinaceae; genus Pinus; species Pinus taeda. The sequence goes on along the minus strand of APFE031166224.1, from coordinate 92,884 downwards.
AGGCTAAAGAGAGACAACCTATAGTGCAATAGAAAGCTAAGAAGTACCATCCAGTAGTGTAAAAAATGCCCAAGCAGCAACAAAAACAAGTGCAACAGAAGAGGGAAAGGAAACAGGAAGCAAAAGTGCATGATAATAATGATTGTTTTCATAGAAGGCACAAGAAGACCCAGTAGAGGACCCCTCCTCATCAAGGACAAAGCCTACAAAGAAAAGGTAATCTCTGTCAACAGAAGCATTTTCATGGATATTGTTTTTCTTGCAATAATTTTGGACATAGAGCCATCAAATGTAGATGGCATCTAAGGAAACAAGATTTGTTGGGTAGGAACAAGCCAAGAATGCATAGTAAGGCTAGAAGAAGTCATGATGGCCTTGAGAGGAGTTTTGACAAAAGGGATTTCAAAAAGGGTAACTCCTTTGCACCGGTCATAAGCTAAATCAAATGTTATGATTGTGGTAATCTCGGGCATAAAAGAGTTGGTTGTAGAAATGAGAACAAAAGGAATGATTCTTAGCATCTACAACAACTTGGAATGTGAAGAAAAGGAGAAAGAATAGAGTTGAAACATACTTACATGTCTTCAATGATCTGTGTCAACACATAGAGGTGCAAAGAGGAGGAAGAAGTAAAAAGAGTAATCCTCCTACTCTTGTAGTAGTCCCTTCTAAGAGGAAGAGAGGCTACAAGTGAATTTGGGTGAAGAAAGAGGAGTTGAATGAAATATTTCCTCTACCCATGTACAGTAGAGAGAAGACCCGAATAGGGGCAAAGGAGAAGCAAGATGGGAATGATTTTGTCAGGTCTCAACCTTTAAAGGTTTGGAGAAAGAAAGGGGATGATCTGCTCAGGGGGAGTAGATCGTATGTTTCTCTTTAGTAAAGGAAGAGAAGGGCCTCAAGGGAGGCCAAGTAAGTGAGGCGCAGGAGGCCAAGAAAATGAACATAATGGCACATCTTATGGATGAAGGTGGAGTGCAACCAAAATGAGGAGTACACAACATTGTCTTTGTGAGAAGAAGAAGGGTTGCAGTGGAAGTGTGGAATGACAAGAAGCTCACATTATTTCCAGGTCCACAAGATCAGTCCCTAGGAAAAGGTGAGATAGATTTGGAGGAGATCAAGGAGAATTAGCTCAAGGGGAGCCTCTTTGATAAGCAGTAGCAAGCAATAAATGAGCAACCTTAGAAAGGAATATTGCTAGGAAAGATTTTCATCTTTGATGAAACACTCTTATTTCATGTAAGTTGTAATTTGATAATATATAGAAGTCTTGTGTTCATAAAACACAATTGGTATATGGTTTTTCATGTCCCTTAACTCTCAATTGGTATAGATATCTAAATTGGTTATGATAGGATAATGTTGAGTAACCATGTGTGCAAATGGAGATTTTGATTTGAGAAATGAAATAATAGATTTTGCCTAGCACATGTTCCATTTGCAACATTTCTTTTGATGCAATTGGTATGAGCAGTGAGGCAGTCCCCATAGTATGATAATGATCTCAAGAGGAGAAGTACAGATGCTCAAGAATGAGATTAGTCTTGGAAGAATCAACAACAACAAGAAGGGTGAGCTAAAATGCATCATTATAAATTGGTATTTACAACAACAACAATATCATGAGCAGTATAATGGGTATCAATATTGTTTATACAAAAGATGCATTGGTGGATAGAGTGCTCAACCAACAACCATTAGTATCCAAAAGTAGAAGGAAAAATCAAAGGTAGTATATGCTCAAGGGGAGCATATCACATTTTCCCAGTTTATGGAATAGCAACAACGACAGTCTTGGAAGAGAGTTATGTAAGGCAGAATGCACATCTAAATAGCCAAACTATGGTCTTCATAGTCGATGATTACATGGGGAGAGTCACGCAACTTGTATCCCCTTTCCATTGATGTAAAAGGGGGAGAAAAAATATGGAGAAGTTGTGATGGAAAGCATTTCATTGGTGTCTCATTGCGTTGAAGTAGCTTGAGGTTGGCCATCACTTGGATAGAAGGATGGTGTGTTGCCATCAATGCTAAAGGGGGGGATTGTTAGAAAATTGACATTGTGTGAATGGCTAATGGCCTGGGGAGGGATTCTACAAGCGTGTTGGCATTTGATGTCAACAGTCATGTTGGTGAGATGTTTTGGGTAGTTGGCAGTGCCTAACAGTAGGAGTGTTGGCATTGATGTCAACCAGACAAGCTTGGTTGCTTGTTGCAGCAGATGCTGGTAGTGATGGCCCAGGAGGAATATCAAGGTAGTTGTGGGCTTCATGTAGAAAATCATGATAGTAGTAGGATTATTGAAGAAGCCATAAAACAATGATTACAATGATGTACCAAGAAGGAATTCCATGGTTGATTCAAGTCTCATACTAAGAACACATTGTGGGTGTGTTTCCCAGCTAACTAGAGAGCCAAGGAGCAGAAGGATGACAATGATATTGGAGCCATATTTTGAGGTAGTATATGGGCTTAGTGGCTAATGAGACAACCTTTATTAGATAGTGCTCATAATAATATTTACAATGGTATGTGGAAGTCCCATAATGGACTTATGGATCAAAAGTTAGATCCAGTTGAAGTTTTGCCTCTCCAAAAGACAACTTCCAAGGTCCTTCTGACATGTGTCTAATCAGCAATCCATGATCGGAGATTCGAGGCTGCAGCGCAACAATGTATGTAATTCATTGATTGGCGACTATAAATCTTGCATGTCGGAGGTCCCGACATATTAGAGATCAGAGATTGGAGGGCATCCCATGTTGGCGATCACACATCAACCATCGAAGAAAATTGACGATCTTAATCAGAGATTGGTGATGCATGCATATCGGTGATCAGAGGATCGAATCTATTTCATGTCAACGATCACGAGATCAGAGGCCTAGGGCCATATTGGTGATCGAAGTTCGGCCTTTCATATGAGACAACAAATGGGATGTTGCAATTGCAGAATGCTGACTGAGTTAAAATGTCAGGAATTTATGCATTCTTTGTTAAATTGCTAGGAAGGCCAAAAGGAAAAATACAAAGGATCTCGCTTAAAAACAATAATAAGCGGGCCTCTTACTCTCTCCTCCAGGAGGACACATGGAGGCATCTGGTTGGGTCTGATGAGGATAGCTGGTAGTCTTAGATGAGCTCTAAGGTGGACAAGTGGTAGCGTCTGATTGGTTCTGATAATGGACACATGGCTGCTGACATCAGCATGATGTGATAGTACGAAGGGACACATGGCAGGTAGTTTTGGTGTTTTGGATAGCCTAATGGGCCATATCCAAGTGACATGTGTCACCACTTAGAAAGTGCCATGTGGCATGTGATGAAATCACGTCGGCAATCAACGATTATAGATTTGTGATGGAAAACACATTGTCACAAAGTGGAAATGATCGATAAGGAGCTTCGATGTGGTAAATGTATGGTATAGAGGAAAGAAAAAAAACAAGCCGCATGGTGCTTTATAAAGTGAAAAGGATTCAAAATATTAGTCTGTAGGCCTTACCGCCTTAAGGATAAGCCTTAGGTCATAGCCTTTGGTCATGTGGTGAGAAATGCACGGGAAGGGCTAAGTAGCAGGGAGCTAGGAAATCAGAGATCGACAATCGATGGTTTGTTGTTGCTAGCATAATCATACAGATAAAAAATTTCAATAAAGAGGGCTCTGATATGTGTTAGCACTTGGTTGTGAGGATAATAAGAAACCAAATGCATAGAGATTTAACAAAAGGAGAAAGGCCCCCGATAGAGTCTAAAGGACTTAGTGCCTCAAGTTAGAGCCATCGATCATCGCCCTCGGTCCTATGGTATAAATTCGATAAAGGGGATAGATCAAAAAAAGGGCCAAGAACAATTAGAATTCAATTGTTTCACATGTCTCGTTGTGAATGAAGTTACGATAGAGGAAAATGCTCTGATAGTGGTCTATAGTGTAATCCCCCGATAATGTAGCAATCCAAAGATGTATTGATGGTTGTATTAATTGATAGTTTTGGTTTTGAATGTGGAGCTATAAGATTGAGGGCAAAAGATATCCCATGAATCCATTATAGAAAGACCATGCCTGAGTACATAGATGCGATTCCTAAAGTACAGAAAAGCCATGTTGTAGTGTTGTCAAGCTCTATAAGCCTTGAAAAGATATGGAGAGTCTCAGTGATGGGAGAGTTGTAGACAGAGAAGACTGTGTCTAATTTGAGTATGCAGATGGTCTAGCTAGTGGCAGACGCAACAACAACATGTAATGGCCATACCTAAGTATAGTGCATAGTGATGCCTAAGGGCTGTGTGGCAGCATCGACAAAGGTAACATTGACGGGATGGCAACATCAAAGGAGTCACAACATGGAGTGCACAGTGATGCCAAAGGATAGTGTCGTAGCATTGACATGATAACAACATCGATTTGGGTGAATACTAGAGGAACAAAATCCAGGAGCTCAGATGAGGAATGTGGGGGAATGTAACATAGTGGCCTAAGTGACATAGACAAAAGTGCTCTGTGTGTGAGTGCAATGTTGTGTGAGGCTAGGTAAGAGCTAGTTCTATGTGTAAAGGCTAAGTGTGCCTAATAAGAATAAAACAGACCCCAAGAGCTAGTTATGTGTTTAAAGGTTGAGTGTGCCTAAGAATAAGAAAAGATACCCTAAGAGTAGTGTGTTATGTGTAAGGCTGATAGTGCATGTGCACTGTGAGTTAAGGCTAAAGTGCCTGTGCATTGTGTGAAAGGCCAAAGGAGCATGTGAGCTGCTATGAGAAGAAGGCAGAGAGTTGAACATGTGTTGTGTGAAGCAAGGCTGAGAGCAGAATGACTACACTTGAGAGCATAGAGTGGAGGGATGAGAATGAATGTTGTTGAGAAAATCAAAGAGTTGTTGGAGAGCGCTATAGAGAGCTACAAAGTGCAGTAGAATGAGCATATATCAAAGTTGTTATTAGGTAGAGTTGCTTTGAACTACAAAGAAAAACCAGTTCTTGTTTGAGTGTGGGTTGGGTTGTGCAATAGACAAAGTTGGTGCTTCCATCTGTAGTGGAGCTTGAGAAGGATTTAGGGTCGATTCCTCCTACATGTTGGCGCTTGCATAAGTCCAAGGAGATGCAAGTTGGTGATTGCAAAAAATCCATGAGATCGATGCCTCATATGGTGCTTTTGGTAAGTTGGATAGGTGTCTACAAACAGAGGGAGTTGGTGCTAGCAAAAAAATCGGAGGAAGTTGGTGCTTCATGTGAGTGGGTTCTCACAAACTGATTGATGTAATAGAGTAGGTGCCTCTATTTACATCAATAAAAACAACAAGCTTTGTGGTTTTCTCTTGAAAGGGTTTCCACGTGAAAAACCTGTGTATATTGTGTATGATGCTTATGGTTCGCATGCTTGTATGTTGATTTAATGGTGTTGCTACATTATGAGTGTTTTTGGTTATATAATTAAATTCCATGTTTAAATACGGAAAGTAAACTTGCATAAAGAAGTAAAAATTAGTCTTAATACTAATTCACCCCCCCTTATCAGAATTATCATTGTTCCCAACAATTAATGTATTGTTTCTATCTTCCCCTAGTGTGACCAATGTGAGGAACCTAATGAGCTACTTCTTCAAAGATACCAAAATATAAAAAGGATCAACGATCATTGGCTATGAGAGTCTTTGATCTGAAATTCACCTTTACATGACTTCAGAGAAATAAATAAAGGTATTACAGACTTAAGTGCTGGGGTGTGCCTATGTTAATTTATGCAACGGATTGATAAGATTGCGAATTACACTGACAATAAAGTAGTAAGAGAACACAGTAAGAAAATACATGAACACAACAAATTTAATGAGTTCACTCAATCCTTCTGGGCTATGTCTCCTAGTCCAACCCTCAGTGGTGGCCTTTTCTATTGTGTCTTAAAGCAAAGTTTTTACAATAAGGAGCTCAATTTAAGTCTCGCTTTAACAGAGAATAATCAGTGGGATGGTACTTGGATCCCCCAAGTCTCTAGAGTGCATAGACTCCCCTCACTGGATATCTACCTCAACTATTCCTCATAGTATGAGTCCAATTTGGTACTCACACCTGACAGGTCTACACAGAGGAGTTGCTTGAATTCCCCAAGCCTTCTCAGAGGTTTAGAGACTCTCGAACTTTCTCTGTATCTCTCTGCTCAATGCTTCCTTTGCTCTGTAGGTCAGCTCGACATCTTTGTTCTTTGCAATTTGCTTCCTTCTGGTATCTCAGCTTTCTGCCTTTCTTTTCTTCTCTTCCTATATCTCTTGTCTTCTCTCGTTGTGTTTTTCTGTGGCTTAAAGCCAATCTATTCCTTGATTGTTCACTTCCTCTTCCTGGCTGTTCGGATTGTCTACCTCTATCCGTTGGAATTCCCCTGCTTCTGTGTCATCGCCACTATGTAACATTTCATAGAGAGGTGGCCACTTGTCTCCCCATGAACTAAGCGCCAGCTTTCCCTTGAACGGTTGTTATTTCCATTGCTCCAAGATTTCCTGCGAAACAATTCATCTGCCAACGTAGCAGTCATGTTGGACCCCAAATTCTATGTGCCACATTCTATTTCCCCGTCAAATCCAGTCATCCATTAGGTTGATCCTCCGTCGTTGATCTGGAGCCTCCAGATCCTACAGTCTCCATTCATATCACACGGGTGAGTTGCTCGACCATTATTCACACGATGTAGGTGGTTTTCTCTCTCATCCACCGGAAACGCATCACCCGGTGTGTGACATCGCTTGACCTCAGCCAAACTCTCTTACCGCTTGAAATGCATGTGATATCCTACTAGTTTTGGGCACGGGACCCACCTTCTGACGGTTTAGGCATTTCTGCATGGTTCCCTGTTTCCCTTGTGACTGAGGGCTCGGGGCTTTCCTTCACTGAGGGGTTTGCCCGTGCCTTTGTTTCTTGATCTGGACCCCCAATTTGCCAATTTGCGCTAATGCACGGTCTCCATGGGCCAACAGTCAGTGCACTTTGACCGAGGATCCTTGTTGTTTCCTGCTGGCTACAAATTTCCATTGTCCAGAGGTCTTTCCTGATAAGATTGTAATTCAAAAAATTTTGAAGCCTGACATAATTTGGAACAGTCATGGGAACTCTGATAATATTCAAGGATCCAATACGGATCACAACCTTCCCACTAAAAAAGATTTTGGACCACCAAAAGTTGGTTTTTAGGCATCAACTAAGTGAGGATATCACTGTCTCACTTGTCCAATCTCTATCCATTTTGCGCTGCTTGGCTTTGAACCCTTCAGTCCAATATTGAGGTACTCAACATCTCCCCTATGCGTCATCCTCACTTTCCTGTCCAAAACTATGTCTTCCTACAATTCATTGAGATATTTAGGTAACAGATCATCAATACAAGGAAATTGACTTTACTCTTCGAGATCTTCAATTAATGAAGGTTCAAATAGTCTCAAGCTATCTGCGTTAACAACTGAGTAGATGTGCATGTAAGCTGGTAAATCAACGCAAAAAGCATTCTCACCAATTTTCTCAAGTATCTTGAAAGGTCCATACCTGATGGGTTTTAGCTTTTTACCTTCACCTTGAATTTTGTCCTTGCTAATATATAGCCAGACTTGATCACCAACTTGGAAACTATGCTCCATCCAATGCTTCTCATGCCTTGCCTTGTATTTGGCTTGGCTCCTTTCCAACTATTCCTATACTTCCTGGTGAATCTCTTGGATTTGTTCAATGAACTTGGTTGCCTTATCCACATCACTGTGTCCATCAACTTCTATGTCTTTTCCAAAGACAAAATCCAAGCAAGACCTTGGTGTGAAACCAAAACAGGTCTCAAAAGGAGATTTCTGTGTGGAAGAATGTTTTGCTCGGTTGTAAGCATGTTGCACATAACACAAATGTCAATCCTAGAGATTGGGATGCTTGGTGAAATAGCCTCTGAGCAACTGGATCACTGTCCTATTGACCACTTCTATCTAGCCATCTGTTTGTGGATGAAGAACTGTGCTTTTCTTCAGTTTGGTGTCCATCATGTTAGTTCCAGTCTTTGCAGCCTGTCACTAGGGATCAACATGAGCTCTTACTATGTCTGGTTTTGTTAGATGTTTTGCACATGATTTTCTCACAAAACATGTCACAAGTGTGTTCATCAGAAGAAGCTTGGAAAAATATTTCCAATGGTATATCACTCCTGTAACCGGCTCCCGAATTAGAAGATATGATCGAAATGAATGAGTGATTCTTGGTTATGCATGTTTTGAGGTCAGTTGCTGCACACAATGACAAGTTTAGTACAAAATCCGTTTGTGAAATAATGGTAAGGAATTTTTCAAAAGTGAAAGAGGTTTTTGTTCATCACATACCAAATAAAAGAAATCTCCTTCATTTTATGCACAGGTGCTACTATGTGGGAGATATACAGTGATATTTGGAGATTACATTAAAATAAAGCAAAGTTTTCATATTTTTTTATTGTTTTAGTCATTTCAGTGCGGGGCCATTTTACAACAAATGGAAAGTAATTTTGAAAAACCCAAGGTAGTTTTTGTTAACCATAAGCCGTATAACAATAACCTCTTTCAGTTTATTCACAAGTGTCACGAATTGGGATATGTGACTAGATCTTTACAGCTCATTTTCACAGATTTAAAATTTTAATGATTTTCTGTTTTAGAGATGATTTTGTGGAATAGATTGTGAGCAACTGGAAACGAATTTCCCAAATTTGAGATACGAGTTCATCTTCAACACCTATTTTCAGAAATTCAACCCAAGTTTAATGTGACTCATTCTATTTTGAAGAAAATGGTCGAGCTCAATTCCCTTAGTACAAGGATGAGCAAATGTATATATTTTCTGAATTTTATCGTGTAGGGGTTGGATTTTAGCAGAAGGTTGGACTTTTGGGAAATCTTGGAGCTTCATTGTATACACATTTTAGCATTTTGGCTAAGGAATAGACCAAGGTTTGCAGCCCTTTATGGGATTCATATGGCATCTTGCTTTGGTATTGTGTTTCCTTATGTAATTTTAAGTTTGCATGTGTTTTATGTATGCCATCATTTTTCTTTGTTTCATCTTAACTAAATTAAACAAGGATAAAGGTAGAATCCATTGAAATTGCAGTGCTCTACCTATGGTTTGTTTAGTTATTTATGTTTTCAGTTGTCTGAAGAGGATCCCTGAGCATTTCTTGCCCTCTTCAACTCCTTACTGGTCTAAAACTCTCCATTTCATTCAATTTGAAGTACCAAATCATTTGCCTACCTTGCCCCATAGAGATATCCGCAAACCTGAGCCTCATTCCTCATTCCTCAAACCCAAATCTGCCTTTCCATTTGAGCCAACAAAACTTCATCAAATTCAATCAAACTCTTTTGCACACATACCTAGCCTAAGATCAGTATTCACATCAGTCATCTCAAGCCCTATTGACTAAATTTTGCTGAGATTGACAGGGAGAGAGCCCTCTCTCGACCTGGTAGAGCTAGCTACCAGGTTAAGCGTGGCTTGATGTTATCCTAGATCTTACCTTTCTTGGCCTGAGGTAGATTTAGGCCCTAACATAGTGGCAACCATACTGGGGAAGAAAATTTTATTTGTTTGTTAGTATTCTTTGCTTTATAAACTATAGATGAAGCCTGAAGTTAGCCAGGTAGCCTTCGAATTGATCTTGCTCTGCAAGTGCATAGTAGTTGAATGCTACTTCAGTCAATCTCTAGTTTAGTTTATGAACTGAACATCTGGCTTGCAAATTGTCCTAGTACATTAAACTGGGGAAGAGGTGACAGATTGTCTTCGGGAAAGATCATTCAAGTTGTAGATTTGATTGCTGATGTTGGATAGCAGTCAGACACATATGAAGGCTGAAACATTCACCTGGTGACTCCAACTCAATCCAGAGATTCCAGTGCTCACTAATCAATTCATGCACTAAAATAAAATGGTAGGGTATGTGGAAAACCCTGTGGTTTGTGAAGTTTCAAAAGAAGTTAGAGATTAGTTAGTGGATATTGAAATTGATGAAGTATTTTTCATTATCGTGCTTCAATTTTTGAGATCTCTAAAGTTTCCTCCCAAAGCTAAAACTGGTTTCTTTGAGTTAGTTGTTGAAAAATTTGAGAGGGGGATTCAGTATTCAAATGATCAGATCCAATCATATGAATTCCGAGATCCCAAAAAGTCTTGGAAACTCTCCCTCCTTCAAAACAAGAAACAATAGAGCTACCCGTGGATATTTGCATTGACAATGTGCAGCTCGAAGCATGTATTGAGGAGTTGGAGCAGCAAACAGAGTCTGTTTTTTTTTATCCTATTGCAATGTACATGGAAAAAAAAATTCAGTTTGAATGATAAATCAAATTGACTTTTACATAACCAGACTTGTTATGTGAATGTATCACTATCAGCATTTACATTTGTGTCCTAGTTGAAGCACTTTCAAGCAGCATCATTGTCACAGTTACTTGATTGGTTGATCTAGCATTACAGCATTACTTGATCTATCAATTTTGTAGCAAAGTAGGTTAAATTTGTACATAAATAAGCTGCTTGAGGCAACATTTCAGTTTTCGGTATTTGTTTATGTACATGTTGCAATATGTATATGTTTTTGGATTTGTATGAGTTGTTTTGGATTTGCAGTTGTTTGAACATCCATGCCCAATGGATGAGGCACTTGGTCTACAATGTTCTTGACACCTCCAAGGAGCTGCCATCCCCAATGGAGCTAATGTTAGTTCCAATCTTCGTAGCTTGTCACTAGGGATCAACATGAGCTCTTACTATGTCTAGTTTTGTTAGATGTTTTGCACATGATGTTCAGCACAAAACATGTCACAAGTGTGCCCATTAGAAGAATCTCACAAAAATCTTTCCAACGGTATATCACACTCCAGTAACCGACTCCTGGATTAGAAGATATGATCGAAATGAATAAGTGATTCTTGGTTATGCATGTTTTGAGGTCAGTTGCTGCACACAATGACAAGTTTAGTACAAAATCAGTTTGTGAAATAATGGTAATGAATTTTTCAAAAGTGAAAGAGGGTTTTCTTCATCACATACCAAATAAAAAAAATCTCCTTCTGTTTATGCATAGGTGCTACTATGTGGGAGATATATAGTGATATTTGGAGCTTACATTAAAAGAAAGCAAAATTTTCATGTTTTTTACTGTTTTAGTCATTTTAGTGCGGGGCCATTTTACAACAGATGGAAAGTAATTTTGCAAAACCCAAGGAATTTTTATTAACCATGAGCAATATAACAAAAACCTCTTTCAGTTTATTCACAGGTGTCACGAATTGGGATATGTGACTAGATCTTTATAGCTCATTTTCACAGATTTAAATTTTTAATGATTTTTTGTTTTAGAGATGATTTTGTGGAACAGAGTGCGAGCAACTAGAAACGAATTTCCCAAATTTGAGAGAGGTTTTTCTCCAAAAT
>APFE031166224.1:42530-77106 GCA_000404065.3 Pinus taeda | reverse complement strand
AAAAGCTCATGTCTTTTTCTCTCATTTTCTTCATCAATAGTAGATTGTGCAGAATTACTAGTAGATGCTTCATAATTTTTACCTTTTATACCTGTGGTTGCAATGGTTGTTTCATCTCCTGAGTCCGACCCCAAATCTTTCTGAATGGGTGCAACAATCTTCTACTTCTTGCCCTCGAACTTCTTAGGTCTCAACCCCGAATGTAGAATCCAATAGTGCTCATCATCATGCCTGTCCTTTTTATAGTGAGTGCATGAATAATTTGTCTTTTGTGCAGTATTGGCATTCCTTTCTTTCCCTTTTTGTTTTCTTTTCTCCTTATTCTTGCTTGCAATGGGTTTGGATGATCCCCCAACTTCTGGGTTCCCATTCTTTCCTCTAGCTTTTAGATGCGTAGCTTAAACAGATACCTCATCTATACTAGTGGGATTAAACATGAGGATAGTGTGTCTCATGTAGCTGTGTAGAACCCCTATGTACTTCATCAGAGTCTCAGGTGAGTCTAATGAAACTCCTAGATTCAAAGCTCTCTTCCTAAATTCTTGAGTGTAACCTTGTACACTTTTCCCTTTCAATTGGCGAAGAGTTTTTCAGGTCATGATGGATTGCTGCATGTAAGCTAGTGGATATAATTGTTTTTTGATTGCAAAAAAAACAATTCACTCCAGACAGAAAGAATCTTACCATGTTTCTTCATGTCAACTTGTGTCCTGCCTTCCCACCATACCAAGGCAGTGCCTCTAAGGCGTAGGCTGGCCAGCTAAATATTACTCTTGTCTGAGTCAATAATCTGCACTCTGCAATAAACATCAATTTGTCTAATCCAGTTATCTAGCCTCTCTGAATTCAACTCTCCATCATATATGGGTAAATCAAATTTAACATCTAATTTGATAAAAGATGTCTTCTTTTTATGTTTAGGGCTATTAGGAGGTGTGAGAAAGCTTTCTTCTTTTCCTCTTCCTTTTGAGTGGTCATGGAGAAGAGACTCTTCTTCCCCTTTATCATGTTTGGAGCCTGAGGAATCCTCATCCTTATGTTTCCTAAAGTCCTTATACATTTCCTCTACCATGGACCTCATGGCCAAGAAACTCTCTATAAATTGAGGATTTGACCCCAAAGAACTTTCCTCAGACATTTTCTTCTGAGGATGGACTCTTCCATTTTCTAGGTTAGTCTCAACCAACACTCCTTCTCCTAATTTATGCTTTGATCTAGTTAGCATTCAACAACAAAATCCACCACAACTTGTCTAACCTTAACAACCTAGGAGCTCTAATACCACTTGATCTGAAATTCACCCTTAGATGACTTCAGAGAAATAAATAAAGGTATTACATACTTAAGTGTTGGGGTGTGCCTGTGTTATTTTATGCAACAGATCGATAAGATTGCGAATTACACAGACATTAAAGCAGTCAGAGAACACAATAAGAAAAAACATAAACACAAAAAATTTCATAAGGAGTTCACCCAATCCTCCTGCGCTACGTCTCCTGGTCTAGCCCGCAGTGGTGGCCTTTTCTATTATGTCTTAAAGAAAAATTTTTACAACAAGGAGCTCAATTTGAGTCTTGCTTTAACAGAGAATAATTAGTGGGATGGTACTTGGATCCCCCAAGTCTCTAGAGTGCACAGACTCCCCTCACTTGATATCAACCTCAACTGGTCCTCGTAGTATGCGTCCAATTCGGTACTCACACATGACATGTCTGCACATAGGAGTTGCTTGAATTCCCCAAGCCTTCTCAGATGTTTACATACTCTCGGACTCTCTCTATATTTGTCTGCTCAATGCTGCCTTTGCTCTGCAGGTCAGCTTGACATCTCTGTTCTCTACAATTTGCTTCCTTCTGGTCTCTCAGCTTTCTACCTTTCTTTTCTTCTCTTCCTCTATCTCTTGTCATCTCTCGTTGTGTTTTTCCATGGCTTAAAGCTAATATGTTCCTTGACTGTCCACTTCCTCTTCTCGGCTCTTCGGATTGTCTACCTTTGTCCGCTAGAATTCCCCTGTTTCTGTGTCATCAACACTGTGTAACGTTTCATAGAGAGGTGGCGACTTGTCTCCCCACGAACTGAGTGCCAGCTTTCCCTTGAGCGGTCGTTATTTCCATTTCTCCAAGATTGCCAGTGAAACGATTCACCTACCAGCTCGGCAGTCATGCCAGACCCCAAATTCTATGTGCATCATTCTATTTCCCCTTCAAATCTGGTCATCCATCGGGTTGATCCTCCGCTGTTGATCTGGAGCCTCCAGATCCTACAGTCTCTGTTCATATTGCGTGGGTGAGTTGCTCGACCGTTACTCACACGATGTAAGTGGTTTTCTCTCTCATCCGCCGGACACGTGTCACTCGGTGTGTGGCATCGCGCGGACCTTGGCTAAACTCGCTTACCACTTGAAATGCACGTGATATCCTGTTGGTTTTGGGCACGGGACTCGCCTTCTGACAGTTTAGGCATTTCCGCATGGCTCCTTGTCTCCCTTGTGACCGAGGGCTCGGACCGCGTATCAGAAACTGCCTCTGTTTCTTGATCTAGACTCCCTATTTTCCAATTTGTGCCAATGCGGGGTCCCCATGGGCCAATGGTCAGCGCACTTTGACCGAGGGTCGTCGTTGTTCCGTGCTGGCTACAAATTGCCACTATTGAGAGGTCCTTCCTAATAAGATTTTTGTTCATAAGATTTTGAAGCCTGACATAATTTGAAACAGTCATGGGAACTTTGATACTATTCAAGGATCTAATTCGGATTAGTCTCAAGGTGGAAAATATTATCTCAGATAATAGGGGGTGGTTCAGTGGTAAATGGCCTTAGCCACCTGATACTGAGTTAAGGCTTGAGATATAACTTGGGATCCATTCCCTCCCCCCTTAGCAATAGTGCATGCATTATTGATACATGTTGTCCAGAAGAGGGAAGTGACAATTTCATAACGAAGGAGTCACTATATCAGAGAAGAATAAGGAATATCAATTATCAACCGTAAAGGATATCAAGAAGAGAGTTGAAGTTGGAGTTGATGAATTATTTGGTAACATTAAGCCAACAAAAAGGTAAGAAAGGGAGACCATAGTGATATAAGTAATGTACAAAACAATGTAGAGGTTGAAATAGTTACCACCAAACCTCAAAGAAGAAAGGTGATTTCCAACAACTACAATGCAACATTCTAAACTAAAATGTTCAAATGTAGACCCAAAATACATTCAAGCAGAACTGATAAGAACTGGGAGTACCTCACAATAAATCATCCCTATAGTAAAAAATCTCAAGTGATGGTGGGTTGTAAAAGTGGTTGTAGTTGTTGAAGTTGTAAATTCTAATTCAAAATCGAACCCTTGAAACCCATGAGCAACCTCGTTGGTGAAACCAATAGTGACAAAAAAAGTGTCAACCATTCACTCTACATATACTAACTCATCTCACTACCATTCAATTTTCCAAGGCTTGAATAGAATTTAGTCACCTTAGCTCCATTTATGGGAGTCAAAAATTACGTCTTAGGAAAAAACAAGCTACAAAACCATGAGATTCTAGTAAACTCTCCATGCATTTTCTCATCCTCCCTTAAAGACCTCAGAAGAAATTCCACTTGCAATGTGGGGTGAACTTCCAGAAAGCCTAAAAAATGTTGTGAATATTCCTTGCAAATGAAGCTGGAGATGGGTTTGTAAATTATTATGATATGAATGCCCACATGCTTGATGCATGTGGAGGGTTGGCCCTAACAACCCCCTCTTAAATGTATTGTGAGGCAATGAGGTAGAGGGATCACCCCCCAACCTAATGATGACATACGCTAGACACCCCAAGTAGGGATTTATTGTGAATTAAAAAAACCACTTTATAACACATTTAAATTAAATAAATAAATCAATCAAAGCAAACTATCAATAAATATACATCCTAGTAAAGCTATATATATCTGTGTGTGTGTGTGTAATTTTATATTGTATTACCTTAGAAAATCAAGTAAAACAAGTACATCCATTAGGCATCATCAACATATTTGTCACTCGATAGGTGGTCTCAATTTTCCTAGTGGGAAACTAGATATTTTTTATCACCTAGCTATATAATAATTAGTCAAAAATTCAAGTAGTATCAACATTACAAGTATAACTAGTGATCCAGGAGGATCCTAAAAGGCCAAATTTTCAAAGTCCTCGAAACGTAGTGTAACCTATTTTAAATCAAATAAATCATTGTTTTGAATCCAGTGTCGTGAATGACACCTTAATCCAATATTGTATGATAAAGTTATGGCATGCTGAAGTTTTTGAGAAACAACTAAACTTTTTGCCCATATGGATAACATGTGGCGACGACGTCAAGAGTACAGATGCCAGTGTCAATCATACAGATGATGGCATCAATAGGGTGACATCAACATGATGTCAAAATCCCACTCAACAGTCCGGTTGGACTTACGGGCCAATCAGATTGAGACACATGGAGTCGTATCACTGCCTTGCCGATATTCTTAACGAGGTGAAATTTTGCACCTTTGTGGCATTCAGCGTGAATTTTAACAACTTCATTATTTCTTAAATTATAAATATATGTTTCGAGGCATCTCTCAGCTACAACCTAGGAGAGCTTCCTAGAGTGCTAACAGGGCCCAAATTACCTTGGTACAAAGAGAATAACCAAAGTTATGATATGACTTGATAGGATCAGAGGAGCGCGAAGGAGCATAGAAAACAGAAAGGAAGAGACAACAAATTTTCAAGACAAAGAAAAACAGGAATGGAGAACAAAAAACATAAGTTTTTTCATTACTTGAAGGCCTTGGCTCGCATTCTAAGGCTTAGGCAAATATAAATTTATAAAAGAAGAAAGATCTAGAATTTTACATGTGAAATTCATGGACACAGTGGGTGGTAGTGGATTGTAGGTAGCCTCGAAGTGGTGGGATGACAAGGTCAACGCTCAAGTCTTCATTATGGCTTCACTTTTAACAATTTATTCTATTAGCTATATTTCTACAGTTTACTTTCATGTGTTTAAATGTTTGGTAAAATAACTCAAAGAGGAGGGGAGCTATGCAAATTTTGATACAATACAAGATCATTAAAGTTTACAACTGTGTTTTTTTAGGTAATTTGCATTCTCAACTCAACATGTAGATATGAATGTAGAGAGGTTACTCACAATTTCTATGATAGTTAGATGCATTACAACTGAATGACTTGTGCTGTAATACGTTCATTAGATTAAGAGTGGACTACTATTATTGAGGATAATTCTTATTCTAAGCTCTTATCTCTCAAGTGCTCCAAGTCTTCAATTCATGTTTAGATTGTTCTTCATCCCGGACATCACAACAATCTCTTACGCGTCGGAGGACTTGTTGGACAGCTGTCTCAAATGCTCAAAAATTCCTAGAAAGAGAAGAATCCTGTAAACTATTAGATGCATGGACTAATACTTTTAGCACTGCAAGGGCTAATTTGACCTATTAATTGGACTAGATTTGAAGAAAAATGCTCAGGTAGGAACGATTACAAGCTGGGAATACTTCTTGTATGCGAGTGTTGTCGAGGGAGGAATTGGATTGCAGGTGGAGTGAGAGAGAGAATGAGTCTCATGCAACAAAACATGATCGCTCATATCTTCATGTTTTAGGCGGCTTAGCCAAACTGAGTTTTGGAAGCTAGAACATATATGATTTGGTTTCCCACCATTTGGAAATTCATTTGAAACATTGGAAATTTTTAGTCATATGTGATTTTCCTTTGTAAGCCCCATGAATTTGGTTCAACCATTCTCAGCGCAAGTTAAACAAATTTCAAAAGATTCCAATTCAATCATTCTTTCTTTCTTAATATTTTCATCATAGACCATAAAAGTAGGTTTACAAGATTTTGGTTGGAAATTCTAAGTTTACATTATTATTAATAATTTTAATTATGGAATTTGATTGAAAAATGAAAATGTATAAAAAAAAAAGGGTTAAGAAATTTAGTTTTACATAATTATTATAAAGGAATTAGGCTCGGAGTGGAAATCTATTGAAAATATAGTTTTACATAATTATGAGAAAATTTGATTGTTCAATTTGATTTGTAATGGTGGGCTAAATATCAGCTCAATATCAGGGACTTTGATATTGTCAAAGGCAATAAATGTGGCCATAACAACCTTAACATCATTGGCATGTCCATTCTTGAGATAGTCAAAGCCAATAGATGTGGCCATAACAACCTTAACACCAGTGGCATGTCCATTCTTAATGAAACCAATGTAACCTCATAGACATCCTTGAAATTACTATAACGAAAACCCTTCAAAAAAATAGCCATCAAGATCTTCATGTCAAGGGTGCTTGCCCAAATTGACATGACCTCTAGTGCATTAGTCCTTTAGTCAATAAGAGAAGCATTATATGGGCAAGCTAGTGAGATTTGTAATCAACATTCAAAAGTCAAGAGTGGCTCCAACCTCCCCACGCGATCTCTCTCTAATTCGTTTTTCCTTAACATTTTGAAGTTGTCTTCTTAGTTCTATTGATTTTTTCTTGACTCTTTGAAATTGTCCTCACAACTGTATTGCCGCCCTAAACCCAAAAATCTAGGAAAAAAAATATATTTTATTTTGTATGTGTTTACACCTTTAAAAGCAATTGTTATTTTATTATATTATAATTTTTAAATATAGTTTATTATTTTCCTATTAAAATAATAATTAAAAAGTTATTGAATTTATGGTTTTAGATTGTCAATAACTAGTAAGCAGTTGTTAAGTTTCAAAGACTTGTAGTATAATTCGTTTTTATAAAATTTAATGATAAAATTTTAGACGCGTGTCATAATTTTTAATTACACTGGCTGCTCTGTCATGTTTAAATAAAAAAATTGATTTGATCGGTCTATTTAACATATCCGTTTCTTCTCGGATTAATGAATAAATTTTTAATAATCAATCGCCTTAAATCTATATTTTATAGTTTTTATATTAACTAATATGCATTAATAATTATATTAACTTATTGCTCAACGATTATAATGGTTAATATGAAAGTGGTTGGTTGTTTCATACCTCTACACATATTATTCATAATTGAAACATATGATTTTGGCAGTATTTTAGACCATAATGAATTTATTCTCTATATTTATCTTTTTAAATTTTTTATAAGTTTAATTCGATTAATTAATATAAATAGTATTATCATTATTTATTAATATATAATATTCCTAATTATATTATAATAAATAATAATTTGGTTAAATATTAAGTTAATTTAAATTTCATAATTAAATAATATTATGTTTTGTGATGATCAATATTAACTACCATTGTTTCCTATTTAGATCATTATTATTTATTATTTTTATAATAAATTTCCATTCAAATTTATTTATAGATAAAATATTTTTTTCAATATAACTTTATCAAATAACCTTTTTCAATGGAATTTACTAATACAATGTTATGTTAAAATGTGTTTTTTTGTTATTTAAAATAAGTTTTAGAATGCATAAACGGATTCAACACTGAAAAATGGTAGTACAATCTAATTCTACAAATTAAGCAATTTAAACTCAATCTTTTAAAAAAATGTACAAGATTTTGATTAAAATTAACCAAAAAATATCTTAAAAAATGTGATTTGACTATGCCTAACTTTACTATTGAATGGTTAATAATTATTGAATCCCATCCGCACAAAGGTTACTGGTAATTAATTATTAAATGTCATTCACTACCGTTCACAAGTAGATCTAGAAAGATTATTGGTTGTTAATTATTGAATGTCATTCACTACTGTTCACAAGTAGATCTAGAAAGATGAGACTGAGATGTGCTTTTCTTCCTTTCTACTTTTTTAAAGAATGAAAAGAAAATGATTCATGGCCATGATTGATTTTTAATAAATGAAGAGAAGGATTTAATAGCCATGATTGATATCATGATGTTATGAATGTGATTTTTTTTTTTTAATAAATGAGTAAAGGTAGAAAAGAAGGATTCATGGACATGATATTATAAATGTGATTTTTTTTTTTTAAATTAAAAAAAAGATTCATGGTCATGATTGATGTTATGAATGTGAATGCAATTATGATCTGGTTCTTTAACTTGTCACGATGAACCACATTGTTTGGTTCTAAATGCTCGAGAAACGAATAGTGATGTGATTTCCACCTAAAACTATTCTCAATTTTTTTTGAGATAGATCACACAAACCTAAAATGTGAATGCAATTAAAAAAATAACTTAAAATTTTGAAACCACACTTGTCACCCGCCACTAATTCTCCCTCTTGGTGCTATAAAAGCTCATTCTTCACCATGCATTCCCCATTGTGTGTTCGGGTGTGCACTCTACGAGTCCATGCTTTGCACATAGCTTTATTTTTGGGTGCCATCAGTATCGTCTGAACATAGCTTCATTTTTGCGTATCATCAATATTGTTTGAACTGATGGACGCCATCCAGTTTTTTGGTCTCTTTTTCATTCTCCTACTGGCTCGTGGAGCCATGGCTGCCACCCCTAAAAAGCCAGTGACTCTGCCCTTTGACAACAATTTCATAGCTAGCTGGGGTGTGGACCATATCAAACAGTTTGATGGTGGGCGACAGGCTAATCTTCTTCTCAACAAACAGCATGGTAAGTTATTACCCTTTCTATTTCTTTCTGCGTCATTTATCTTTATCAGTCTCTGGAATAACAAAGTTACATGAAATATGAGATTAACAGGTGCTGGGTTCGAATCCAAAGGAGCATATTTATTTGGGCACTTCAGCATGCAGATAAAGCTGGTTCAGGGTGATTCCGCTGGCACTGTCACCGCCTTTTATGTGAGTACTTGATAATAATATCTGGGCTTTTGTGTTTCGCTGAGTCTGCTTCTGCCTGCTTATGTATCCATATTTGTTTCGGTGTGGCACTGTGGGCAGCTTTCTTCTCAGACCGCTGAGCACGATGAAATAGACTTCGAATTCTTGGGCAACAAGTCCGGGAAACCCTACATTCTTCAGACCAATGTATTTACAGGCGGGAAGGGTTTCAGAGAGCATCGCATATACCTCTGGTTCGACCCAACCAAGGATTACCATTCCTACTCTGTGCTCTGGAACAAGTACCAAATTGTGTAAGCCCCAAGATTCGAACCCGTGACATCCTCATTATTTCTTGTTTAAACCAGAAACAGGGCAAAATGTATTATGCAATTTTAGAAAGAACTTGACTGTTAGCTGAATATGGTTTGGCGTGGTCTGTTTTTTCTGCGCAGATTTTTTGTAGACGAGATACCTATCCGCGTGTTCAAGAACTGCCAGGACCTGGGCTTGGGGTACCCATTGAACCAGCCGATGAAGGTCCATTCGAGCCTGTGGAATGGGGATAAGTGGGCCACCCGAGGGGGGCTGGAAAAAACCGACTGGACCAAGGCGCCCTTCATTGCCTCCTTCAGGGAATTTCATGTGGATGCCTGCGAGGTTTCTTCTCCGCAATCGGCCTGCGCCACTCAGGCGTGGCAGTGGTGGAATCAAGAAGATTTCAGAGACCTGGACTGGCGGCAATGGGGGCAATTGAAATGGGTGAGAAAGGACTACACCATCTACAATTACTGCACTGACGCACAGAGAAATAATAAAATGCCTCCTGAATGTGTTCACGATCGTTATAATTGATAATACGTAGCCACCCATTACTATTTATAATAATGCGGGCCATGGGTGGTCTGTTCCACCTTATTATTCCTGGAAATAGGGATGTTTTGTAGTAGTGATTTTTGCTCTTTCTGGTTTTTTGATATCATAACTTCGTTGGTTACAGACGTTCAAATTTTCCATGGTAATATAGCTTTGCATTATAATTTCATTGGCATATAGCTTTTGATTACCTATAATGCCTTGGTATTTCTCTCCATTAATTTTAAAGAAACATGGTTGAAAATAAATATATTTGAGATTTGATTTTTACAAATTTCAAATAGAGGTTCATAATTCTAAAGAAATTATATGGGTTATCTGAATTTACTTATCTCCCAAAATAAATACATTGTAGAATTATTAAACAAATTTGGTATAGTTTATTATGATTATGTGTTCATTTTAATGGAGAAATAATTGAAGCATACATTAAAAAATGAATTTGCGGAGATAATTATTGGGAATTTTGTTTACCTTACTATTAATAGATTAGATAATTTAATTTTGAGATAATTCATTTTTGGTTTGGATTTTTTCTGAGTTAGTGTAAAATATTTTTGAAAGACATTGACATGTTGGATTAGAGTTTTAAAGTACTTATACTTTGAGCTCAAATACTAAGGTGGATGACCTCAAACTAATTGGGACATATAGATTCAAACATTGATGAGTAAGGAGAATAGAGTGTCTAGAAGTGAACTCAATACTTTAAGCTCAAATACTAAGGTGGATGACTTTAAACTAGTTGGACATATAGATTCAAACATTGATTGGGTAAGGAGAATGGAGTGTCTAGTTTAAGATACACAAATGAGCTTGGATCAATAGCTATCTATAGATTCAAACATTGATTGGGTAAGGAGAATGAAGTGTCTAGTTTAGGATGCATAAATGATCTTGGATCAATAGCTATCTCTTGGAGATCACAAAAAATAGTTCATTGCAATAACTATAGATGTAGTCTAATCTGTGGCTTCTATAGATGTACTAAAGAAGATTGTAGGGCCCTAGAAGATTTTAGAGGATTTGCAAGAAAAACAAAACAAGCCAGTACTTCTACAATTTTAATTGGCAGCACTCCTCTATTCAAGTTGGTCAAGAATTCTAGATTCCATGATAAAGAAAATAACATCAACATGAAGTAGCATATGATTCAACATCATGTAGAGGCCAAATCCATTTAGTTGATACATTATTCCATAAGTGGGGAAATTGCAAACATCTTCCCGAAAGAACTTGGAAGATAAAAGTTTGAAATATTAAGAAAGAGGATTGGACGTACAAACACCTTTTTATATTAAGGGGGTAAATGTTAGATACCTAATCTTTAGGATCAAAGTAAATTACAAATATTAATTTAGGGGAAATAAGAGAAGTCATAAGTTAATACCTTTTTACGTTAAGGGGGTAAATGTTAGATAACTAATCTTTAAAATCAAAGTAAACTATAGATATTAATTTAGGAAAAATAAGAAAAGTCATAAGTTAATAAAAAAAGTTATTTAGATTTTTTGGAAAATAAAAATCAAAAACCACTTATAGAAAACAAATAAATTTTAGAAAAGGGAAAAAAAATTATAAAAGTAATCTCAATGTATTTGTTGTACAAAACCGCACTTAACATAAAATTAATTAAAAGACAATCTCTCCTCCTCTGACTAAACATTGAAGTCAATATCACCTAAACGTTAAGTATTTAGTAGTGATCCAGATGTAGATAGTAAATCAATTTTGATACCTTTATCTACTCGTACTATTCTTTAACGAGTAATTTACAGTTTAACATTCTAGATTTTGTAAGTTTACTTTTGGGATAAAGTGACAGTCAATTTTATAATGTTGTTCCAATTCTTGAGTTTATTCTTTTTTAGGCCTCTGCTTTGATATAATTTCCATAGAATACACTTCTATGTATTTCTCTGATGGGCAGACAACCAGACCAACTAGCAGAATGCAGAGAAAGCTGGAAAAGGAACGAATATTCAAGAAATACTGTGCTATAATGAACTTTACAAGTGAGAAATACAAAGCAACTAGGTTAGAACAGCACAAAAACTATGGAAATCTTCCTTAATATTATGATGAACAAGATAAGGTACATATATTCTGGCAACTGGTAAAATGTTTTTTTCATTGAAAGACTAAAACAAGCGCGCCCTAACACTTATGATAGATCAAATTTATTCTATTGACTATCTTTCTACGGTTTACTTAAATTAGGGAGGAGGGAAGTTATATGAATTTTAATACAATACAAGATCATTTAAGTTTACAATTGCACATTTTCACGTAATTTGCATTCTCAACTCAAGATGTAGATATGAATGTGGAGAGGTATATGGCTCATGATAGATCAAATTTATTTTATTGATTATATTTCTACGGTTTACTTTTGTGTGTTATTGCCTGGTAAAATAATTTAGGGAGGAGAGAAGTTACATGAATTTTAATATACTAAAAGGTGCTCTTAGTCTTCAATATATGTTTAGAGTGTTCTTTCTCTAGTGTATCTCAACAATATTTTACGCCTCAAAGGACTCATTGGATAACTATCTCAAATGCTGAAAATATTGGAATGAAAGAAGTGTGTAATCTATTCAATGTATAGACTGATACTTTTAGCATTGCAGGGGCTAAATTGACCTATTAATTGGGTTGTTTTTGACGAGAAATGCTCTAGTAGGAATGATTACAAGTTGGGAATACTTATTGTATGCAAGTGTTATGAAACCAACTCAAGAAAAAGATAGAAAAGATAGATCAACGCCTTAAAATTCAGCCTCTTCAAGGGGGCAACCTCCTTTACATTACATAAATGAGCAATTCTTGGATGATACAAATGAAAAAACCTCCTTTCTATATATAGGAGGCTAAGGGGTCATAACATAATTAGAGCCGACATAACAATAATAATGTAAGGGCACAATAATAAAAATACTGGGCTTCTATGGGGCACAATAGTAACAATATGGGCACTACATGGGTACATCAATATAGTAAGTGGGTTGTACTAATAACAATAAGCGGTTACACTAGTAGTATAGGGGCCTAACATGCCCCTCTCCTTCAAAAAGCGTTGTCCTCAACGCTTGAGTAGTTCTTGATGCTTCTGTATAAAATTCTTGTCCTCCCATGTGGAATCTTCAACGGGTAAGTTCTTCCACTTTATGAGATACTCTGAAATTGATCGATTTCGTAGCCATCGGGTTCTTGCTTCTGTGACTGCTTCACGTTCCAATATGATTTTTCCTTCCTCTTCAAATTCTGGCAATATTGTTTGAATTAGGATCTTTTGCAACTTTTGAATAAGTGGCCATACTTCTTCATCCTGCTTGCATTCATCCCTTGCTTCATTTATCCAATTTGGTTGGATAATACAAATAACACAAAAAAATGCTTCCACATCCTCATAATGTGCTATCATTTCCTCCGTGAAATCTGACCACGTAACAAGCTGTTTATGAGAACAAAACCATTCATACCATAAAAATTGATCCGGTTCTAAATATGAAGATGCAATACATACCTTTTGTAACAGTGGTACACCATGTAGATCAAAATATTGCTCCATGTGAAGTATCCAATTTACAAGATCCTTGCCATCAAACTTCCTCATCTTGTTTTTTCTTGATTTTAGGAGCTCGTTCTTGAAACAATTGTAACTCTGTACTTTCGGATCTTTATGTTCTAAAATTACGACCTGTAGTAGCCCTCTGTGTCCTCTTTCCAATGCCACCAGTCGAATCCAAATTGAATTCTCCAAGAAAGAGTTATGCACAATCTCCCAAGATGACCTGATTATAGACCTTTCCAGAAGAGCGAACTTGTATGAAGTGCCACGTGTCACTATTTCGACCTTTGGCACTGAAAAATATATACAAGAAACTACCGCCAGTCCTCTTTCTGTATCTTCTTACACAATTTCAATCCGATGCTTAGAGAGAAAGTTATGATGATTTTCCCGAGGTCACCTATCTAGAATGTAATTAAGGAATCTACAAAAGGACCAACTTCCTCAGATCATATCTCCTCACATGTAGCACGAAAAGCTCTGAAATTTGGACTCGCGGTTCAGCGCAATGTCTTCTGAAATGGGTTTTGTTTTAGCTTCTGAAACATCACAGAACAAAATTTATAGCAAAAATTCCATGATGACCTATTTGGAGCTGCAAAACCCTAGAATCTAAAACTCTGATACCAAATGTTATGAAACCAACTTAAGAAAAAGATAGAAAATATAGATCAACGCCTTAAATTTTAGCCTCTTCGAGGGGGAAACCTCCTTTAAATTACATAAATGAACAATTCTTGGATGATACAAATGAAAATACCTCCTTTCTATATATAGGAGTCTAAGGGGTCATAACATAATCATAGCCGACATAACAATAATAATGTAAGGGCACAATAATAACAATAGTGGGCTTCTATGGGGCACAATAGTAACAATATGGGCACTACATGGGTACATCAATATAATAAGTGGGTTGTACTAATAACAATAAGGGGTTACACTAGTAGTATAGGGGCCTAACATGCCCCTCTCCTTCAAAAAGCGTTGTCCTCAACGCTTGAGTAGTTCTTGATGCTTCTGTATAAAATTCTTGTCCTCCCATGTGGAATCTTCAATAGGTAAGTTCTTCCACTTTATGAGATACTTTGAAATTGATCGATTTCGTAGCTATCGGGTTCTTCCTTCTGTGACTGCTTCACGTTCCAATATGATTTTTCCTTCCTCTTCAAATTCTGGCAATATTGTTTGAATTAGGATCTTTTGCAACTTTTGAATAAGTGGCCAAACTTCGTCATCCTTCTTGCATTCATCCCTTGCTTCGTTTATCCAATCTGGTTGGGTAATAGAAATAACACAAAACAATGCTTCCACATCCTCATCCTTGAAGAGTCTTCCCATTTGGTAAGGTCGCCATTTTTTAAGTGCATGTAGTATTGCCAACATTTCCTTCTCATAAGTAGCTTGCTTGAGATGTAGCAGTAAAAATATCCAATCACCTACATCAAAACATTTTTCACTACCATGTTGATCTACCTGTTATTTCGTTTGATTTTGCACTGAAGTGGCATTATCCTTTAAAAGCTGGAGATCTTGTTGTTGATGCTCGATGTGATCTTTCACTGCTTGAACCTTTTTCTTCTTGATATGTCCTTCTATCTCTAGAGTTTGAGGAGTGGTAATTTCTTCCAATCCTTTACAAGATATGGTCGGATTAATTTCTTGATGCTCGATGTGATCTTGCACTTCTTGAACATTTTTTTTCTTGATATGTCCTTCTATCTTGATAGTTTGAGGAGTGGTAATTCTTGCCAATGCTTTACAAGATATGGTATGATTCATTTCTTCTTTCTCTGGGGTGGGGTCTTGGTGTATATCCTCTTCTTTTGATGTTTCTTGATCCTTTTCTTCCTCCTCTTCATATTCTATGTAAAATAATTTCTTCTCAGCACACTTATGACCTTTAGTGCATTTGCTATCACAATTGTAACAAAGCCCTTTTTCTCTTTTTTCTTCCAATTGTTGTGGTCTAACCCTTGTAGGTTGTGGAAGGCTAGGAGAAACAACACTTCCATCTTT
Source organism: Pinus taeda (assembly GCA_000404065.3). Classification (NCBI taxonomy): domain Eukaryota; kingdom Viridiplantae; phylum Streptophyta; class Pinopsida; order Pinales; family Pinaceae; genus Pinus; species Pinus taeda. The sequence continues at coordinate 61,850 of APFE031166224.1, read as the reverse complement.
ATAATTGTGAGGGGTATGCTTCTTGGTTTCCATAATTTTTCTTTCGACTATGTCACAAAGCCCTTTTACTCTTTCGAATTGTTGTGGTGTTACTCTAAAGAAGGTGTTGCTCTTTGTATCCTCATAATGTGCTATCATTTCCTTCGTGAAAACTGACCACGTAACAAGTTGTTTACAAGAACAAATCCCTTCATATCATAAAAAATGATCCGGTTCTAAATATGAAGATGCAATACATACCTTTTGTAACAGTGGTACACCATGTAGATCAAAATATTTCTCCATTTGAAGTATCCAATTTACGGGATCCTTGCCATCAAACTTCCTCATCTTGCTTTTTCTTGATTTTAGGAGCTTGTTCTTGAAACGACTATAACTCTGTACTTTCGGATCTTTATGTTCTGAAATTGCGACCTGTAGTAGCCCTCTGTGTCCTCTTTCCAATGCCACCAGTCGGATCCAATTTGAATTCTCCAAGAAAGAGTTATGCACAATCGCCCAAGATGACCTGATTATAGACCTTTCCAGAAGAGCGAACTTGCATGAAGTGCCACGTGTCACTATTTCGACCTTTTGCACTGAAAAAATATATACAAGAAACTACTGCCAGTCCTCTTTCTGTACCTTCTTACACAATTTCAATCCGATGCTTAGAGAGAAAGTTATGACGATTTTCCCCAGGTCACCTGTCTAGAATGTAATTAAGGAATCTGTCAACTTCCTCAGATCATATCTCCTCACATGTAGCACGAAAAGCTCTGAAATTTGGACGCTCGGTTCAGCGTGATGTCTTCTGAAATGGGTTTTTTTTTAGCTTCTGAAACATCACAGAACAAAAGTTACAGCGAAAATTCCACGATGACCTATTTGGAGCAGCAAAACCCTAGAATCTAAAGCTCTGATATCAAATGTTATGAAACCAACTCAAGAAAAAGATAGAAAAGATAGATCAACGCCTTAAAATTCAGCCTCTTCGAGGGGCCAACCTCCTTTAAATTACATAAATGAACAATTCTTGGATGATACAAATGAAAAGACCTACTTTCTATATATAGGAGTCTAAGGGGTCATATCATAATCAGAGCCGACATAACAATAATAATGTAAGGGAACAATAATAAAAATAGTGGGCTTCTATGGGGCACAATAGTAACAATATGGGCACTACATGGGTACATCAATATGATAAGTGGGTTGTACTAATAAAAATAAGGGGTTACAGTAGTAGTATAGGGGCCTAACAGTTTTCGAGGGAGGAATTGGACTGCAAGTGGTGAGGTGGCATGAGAGAGAGAATGAGTCTCATGAAAGAGAACATGATCGCTCTTATCTTTGTGTTATAGGCCGCTTAGCCAAACATAGTTTTTGAAGCTAGAACATATATGATTTCGTTTCCCACCATTTGGAAATACATTTGAAACATTTGAATTTTTTCATCCTATGTGATTTTCCTACGTAGGCTCGAGTGATTTTGATTCAACCATTCTTAGTGTTTTGTTACTTAAACACATTTCAAAGATTCCAATTCAATCATTCTTTCTGTTAGCGTCTTATGTTATAATAGTCAAAAGCAAGCTTAGCCTTTTCTATTATTTGGTAATTTTGTAAAATATTGCCTACGATAGTTTAAAAATAAAATCAAGTTGTCAATAGTTTAAAAAGGGTTTAGGTTAATAAGTTTAGGGTAATGAGTAATCCAAAGTCATGAGTGAAATATATAGATGGTCATTATTCTCTCATCATTGAGACAAAATAGTGGTGTCATTTCAGTGAGTTTGTTGTCAAATCAAGCATGTGCTATGACATCACCCTTCAAAAAAATGAGTGTGATATCTTCCTTTGTTGTGTTTTCATGATTCGAACTTCAAATTGCAATGAATATTTTTCAAGGTGGCTTTTATTCATCTTTGGAGTTCAACAACTTGTTTTGGCATCTAATAAATCAGCGATTTACTCGTTCTACCGAAAGAATTTTGTACATCAGTTAGAACTTGTTGCGCTAATTCTCCAGGGGAGTTGTTGCGCTTAGGGACAGTTGCTACTCTCAGGGACAGTCGTTGCACTTCTACAAGTCACGAGGTTATCACCACTTCTAGGTTTCAAATCCTCATTTTCTTGAATGATTCAACTTCTATGATGTTCAATTTAGCCTTACCTTTCGAGGAAAACACACATATGACCTTACAAATCTCAGATTCTTAGATCGTTGTGTTTTCCTTGTTATGTCAGGAGAATTTGTTGCGCTTTTACATAGTCGCTGCATTTTATGTTTTAGCTATGTCAAACATTTAAATTTCACTACCCCCGTATATCATGGAACCTCACAATTCAATATAAGTGATTTGGAGTCTTAGAACCTTGTTTCTAATGCCCTAGAATATTAAGAAACCTATTCCCCTTATGCACCGTGATTTCTTGTTGCGCATGTGTATTTTAAATTCCATTGTAGATAAAACAAAAAAACAATTGCATTTGGCTAGGAGAGTTGAGTTTTGTTGTTTGAATTTGTTAGTATAGGTATTTTCAGTCAAAGTTTTCCATAAGGCCTCATCTAAAACTCTAATTCCATATCTTCTGCATTATTGTTGCGCTAAATTTTTAAGCATTGTGATTGCATTGAGAAACCCCAGAATTCATCTTTTGTTGTGAGTCATGACAACACCAAAAACAAATAAGAACAAAGGGGGATACATAGTTAGCTTTTAGCCTCAAAATCTTGCCTTGAGAAAATTATATACAACAATTAGGGTTTCTTTTGAATAAAATGGTTGCATCAAATTTTGTGAGAAGACACAAGGTTGCAGTGTTCAATTGACCAAAGAGTTTACTTTGAACTTCACTGGGGTATATGTTAAGGTTGGAGAATTGAAATTTCCATTGTTAGAGGCTATCATGTTAGCTGCTACATAAATCCCTCTACAATAAGAATAATTGTTCAAGGGCATATCTTTAGACACAATCAACTACAAGGATTTCTTAAAGTCAAAGTACAAAAACAAGGAATATGGATCTATTGATCCAAGGGAATATCTGCTAGAACCCTACAAAAATATTCTTAAGGTCATCAATGGATATTTCGCTTGTGAAGGAAATTTTGGGAGAGTTTATCATTATCATTTCAAGTTGTTGATGCATTTCACAGGAAAAATCCCTTCGAGTAAGCCTTTTTACTTGTTCAAAAGAATTAGTAAGATGGCAAATAAGGTTCAGGGTAAGAAAAATCAAGTAGAGGTTAGTCTCTTTGATTTCTCTTTGACCAAATTGTTAGTAGTGGAGGAGCTGAGAAAGAAAAATTAGTCATGCCAAGCATTCTTGGATTCATCCAAGTTGGCAGCTGATTTTTTTACTAGCCCTTGGAGTAAAAAGGATAACCATTCATTTGTGGCAAAGTATGTTTAATCAACAATGGAGAGTTCAGTCAAAATGCCACCAACTTCAGTTGATCCACCAGACAAGAAAAATGGTAAAAAACTTAATTTTTCCCCTGAGGTGGTGGAGGCTCCTAAGAAACCACTCACAAGAGTTGTTGTGAAGAGATTTATTGTTGAGAAAACACCTCAACAACCATTTGAAGTTCTAAATACCATACTAGAGGATGTTGTTTCAGGTGACAAGCATAAGGAAATCATAGAACTACAAGAACAATTGAAAATGGCCCATTTAGTCATTACTCAATTACAACATGATAAAAAGGAGTTAAATGAGAACATTTTGGAGAAGATATATAAGACTAATGAAGTAAAGCCAATGATGAAGAAAAGTCCATATTCCAGTAAGTCTAAAGACAAATAAAATGCAACAATAGAGAACATTCAATAGCTAGAGACATCTTCAGCGAGGAAGTTGTAGCTACAAAAAGAAGAATCAGTGCAAGAAGAGAAGAAGGCTGAGTTGGAGGAAGGGAAACACACTTTCCATTGGCCGAGGAAGCAGTTGAAGAAAGCTCAAAATGAAATCGCTAGGCTTAGGGAACAAGATGAAAGGGCCAAACAAAATATACATGACGACTTGAACATCTGTGAGGCAACATTGTTTAACGTCAAGTATATCTTGAAGAGAACTCTGCCCTTACATAAAAATATCAAGATCATTTTTAGGAAAAATCTCACTTTTAAGAAGGAGTTGAGGGCTATGAAGAAACATTTGTAGGAGGCATTGGAGGAAAACTAGAAAGAAGAAATAGGAAATATGGACTTGTCGGCTGAGGTAGCTAAGGTTTAAGTTTAAACATATACTCAAGATCAATTTTTATTTTTCCCTTTTTGTTTGAAGTACATCAACCTATATTAATCTTATACCTTACGTTTTGGAAGTTTTGGGTAAAGGAAGCAAGTGACACAGTAACACAGCACAGTTGCTACGCTACTATCCAAAGAATTAAGTTTTAGTAGAAGATCAGGGATTTTTGTGCTGCTTATTATGAATGGAAGCCCAAGGATGTTTTTAATACTGTGAGCATCATCAAAAAGCTATTTTCTTCATTCATAGACCCCCATACCTAGTACAACTTATGAAGGTGAAAATTCATTGCGCTCAGGCGTTGCGCTTTTGCTGTAGATGATGATTTTGATTGGTGGAAGTACATAGTTGAAAAAAGTGTTTTACAGTGGGTGTATGATGATGTGGGAGTTTTTTTCTACTTATTTGGCACATCAAGAAGTACAACGCATGAATTTTTTTTGCAAATACTCAATTCATTGTGCTTTTGTTGCTACACTTCTGTTGAAGAAGGGTGTAGCGTAGCGAATGCATTGCACTTCCACACAGTGAATACTTTGATGATGAAATTCATATCTAAAATTTGTGTAATTTAATTTTATGGTCATGGTAAATGTCCTGAGGTGTCTAGGACTCATTTTTATGCTTGTATTCAATGTAATTTGTCTAAGAATTTCTTAGTCAAAATAATTTCCTAGTTTCTACGGAGTAGTTCTATATTCGATGCTGAAGGCAGAAACTAAATCTTTTTGAGGGAATACAGTTCCTAAATGAAGGAACTTATTTTTTTTCTTTCTATATATGGTGTATTTTTTATTAATGAAACGGTTGATTAGGGTTATAGAAAGAAAACATTGTGTATTGTATATCTTCACTAAAGTTTCAGTGAATGATGAAGGCTTAAGTCGACTTTTATAGGGATTCAGGTGCCAATTTCTTATGTTGATGTTTTCTCTTGTGTATGTGAATTTTATCTCTTGTTACAATCATGCTTGATTTTTTATGTCTTCAAGTTTAGTTAAGCTAAGATTTGTTTTAGAATTCATTGTTAAGTGCTCTGTTATAGCTTACTGAACATTAAATGTTTTTCTTCCATTGAGATATCTAGAATTCATCCTCAGCTAGATGCTTTAGATGTTCTCAATTCCACTATTCATCTTCTCACACCTCTATAATGAAATTTTATTAAAATACAGCAGAAGGATTGCTTACCTTGCCCCACTCTAAAGATTCCTCATTTTTTCATCCTCTCATTGGAAATCATTAGCTTAATATGAATCCATGCCCAATGGATTTTTGCTCTTCACTGCCATCAAACTGTTAAATATACTCCTCTGTGATTGTAATACCTAGCCTAAGAACTAAGACTGAATATCTATATAGAGAGAGCCCTCTCTGAAGATGGAAGGGATAGATTATAGTTTTAATGTGGTTTGTGGTTAGCTTTGGGTTCTTCTCCTCAGTTTGGAGGAATTATGAAGTGCTATGATAGTTGCATCGTTGCTGAGGAATGTAAATCTTGAGAACATCCCTAGGAAAATTCAGTCTTAGAGATAAATATGGTTCTTGAGTGTGACAGTGAACTAGAGACTAATAGGATGAATATTTAACCAAGTATTAGTGTTTCCAAAACCAGCTGCAATCATTTTCTGTAGGAAAATATGGCTTCAAGAAGAGTACATACTAGGCATCATCCAAATCCTAATCCACCTGAGGTCTTGACTAGTCTAGAGAAGTTATTTAGCAAAAAGAAGATTGCAAAAGAAACAAATATCAAGTTCATAGAAAGATCCTTGTCCCTCCATGAAAGAGTAAAATCAGTCGATGAGGTTCAATTTGATTTGAAGTTTGAGCATAATTTATTTAGATCTAAATCAGAAAACATCCCAATAGTTTCAATTTTTCATCAGGCTAAGTTAAAATCCTATATTCATTTTTGGAGAGATAGTGTATTAGAAGCAAACAAGGATATTTGGACACATTTTCATAAACTAGAAAATCTTGTGTGTCAGTTAGAAGCCCTTCTAGAAGCAGTTTTTGCCCAAATATTTTATTCTCCAATGAATATTCCATTCTATTCTTCTCCTACTATATCTATTGTTTTCACTCCTTCACAAATTGTTGAAATAACAGTCTCCTTACCTTAATCGTCCTCATTACAGATCTGAAAGTTTAGCATAAGTTCATCTCACACAATCATGGTTGCCTGTTATGCTCAATTAAATTTACAAGATCCATTACATGGTTTTCCACTAAATCATGGTCAATGCTTGCCCCAATTTGATGGTACGAGATTTATTACAACACAACAACACCTTGACGAATTTAATATATTCATAGACTTAGAAGAGGTGGACCATGAGGATGCTAAATTGAGACTTTTGCTCAAATGTTTTTGGGGGAGGTCAAGAAATGGTTTAGAACCCTTCCAGGGGGAAGCATTCCCAATTTCCAGCAACTTGAACAAAGTTTCTTTTCCAAATGGGAGGTAAAGAAGACACCCCTACAAATATTGACTGAGTATGACAACCTGAAGATAGGTCGAGGAGAATCAGTTTAGGATTTTTTAGTTAGATTTAATAAGGTGTATAACTCAATACTTGCTGAAATAAAACCCCCGGAGGGTTGGCTTTGCTTCATTACCCTGATGGCTTCGATGTTGAGCTTTCTTATGAGCTCAAAGAAATGAATCCAACCACATTGGAGGATATGCAAAGAAATGTTTTTGGAGTGGAAACAATTTTACTGAACAGAAAGGACAAAATGAAAGTTTAAAAGAGGGGAGGGGTTAAAGAGGAGCATTCATCTTCATCAGATAACAAGTTGGATGTCATGATGAACACAATGGAAAATCTAGTGGAAATATTTACTTTGGAAAAAAAGTTGTTGTTAGAGAACAACAAACACCTCCTCAAGTAAGAAATCCAATTTTTTGAAGGCCTTAAGTTCAAATAAAACAATGAGAACAAAGAAATTAGGGAGATCAACAACAAATGAGGCCTCCTTTCCAAGAGACTTTTGTAGAAGATAAAGACACAACAAAATATAAAGATTAGATACATTATTTTGGTGAAGAAGGGGACATAATCCTTTTGACAAAAGAAGAGTAAGACTTGTTCTTATAGCCACGGGAATATATCATGCATATGGAATCAAAAGATTACAAGAAAGGGTACCAAAATACAATCATGGAAGTACAAATATAGTATAACTTTAGAAACAGGAAGGTTCTGGTAAATCCTCCAAAAATAGGCCAAACTGATAAACCTGCTTCCGTCCAGAAGAAAGATGATCTTGCAAAGGAGATTGTAGAAAAGAAATAAACAACCATAAAAGAGGTAGAGAAAATTCAATCTTCTTTCAATTTAGAAAATGAAATATCTAACATCAAAATATCCATTCCATTTAATGAACTGATCAAGAATGAGAAATACAAAATCCATATTGTCAAAGAACTAAAGATAGGATATGTTTTACATACTGTTAATTTGAATGATGATCACATTGAACTTCTATTTGGTCCAAAAATTGATTGAGATTCTCAAGGTGGATATGTCCCACCTTTCTATGTTAGCTTGAATGTATATGATTTGATTCTACATAATGCAATGTTAGAATTAGGTTCATCACATAACCTAATGCCAAAGGTTATTATGGACAAACTTGGTTTGGAAATAAAAAGTCCATATAAAAACCTCTTTTCCTTTCATTCGAGTAAGGTTAAATGTTTAGGTTTAATCAAGGATTGTGTTGTCTCTCTTACTCAAATTCAACCAAAAAGTATAGTGATGGATATATTTGCTATTGATATTCCTCTGAAGTTCGAAATGATTTTACCAAGGTCATGGGATGCAAAATTGAAAGTTAATTTACAGATGGATATGTCATATGCCACAATTCCTGTTTTTGGACAGCCAAGGAGACCTTGATGAAATACATGGTAAGTGACAAGGAAAGGAATAATAATATTCCTATTTACTCAATGCATTCTGATATGGATTATTTTATATTGTATAATGACTTGTCTTTGGATGAAGATAGTAAAAAAAGGGACACGTATTAGAGGAGAAAGGAGGTGAATTGCAGGAAAATAAATCATAACACAAATATGAAGATGATGGCCTTTGGAGCATGGATTGTGATGGCGCAGTTAGCAAAGAAGGGGTTGGAGCTAGTGTGATGATAGTTAGCCCAAATATGGACAAGTCAAAACTATGTTCTTTCACTAAATTTTGACTATACAAACAATGTGACCGAGTATGAAGCGTTGATTTTGGGATTATAGGTTTTGAAGGATGTGGGGGAAAAAATATTCTAGTTAATGGGGATTCAGAGCTAATTATCAATCAAATCAAAGGTGAGTATCAGACTAAAAACCCTAGGATGAGAACCTATAGGAATGTTGTTCTGAAATGATGCAATTGTTTTTAGAATATAATTTGTCTTTCATTCCTATTGGAATGAATATGATAGCTTATGCATTGACCACCTCAACTACTGTGTTTAAGATTCCTATTTATCCCAATAAGAACTATGAAACTAAAGTCAAACATAGACCAACAGTCCCACACAATGTAAAATATTGGCAAGTGTTTAAAGATGACAAGCAACTTAATAATTTTTTGTAAACGTCTAAGGAATTTTTGAGTTTATGCATAGATGATGAGAATTGTTTTGATGAGGATAAATAATAGTTTTTTGGTTTAGAATCAAATGATTTTTAAAATCAAGTTGTAGATCTTGAGGTCATACAGTTGAAGGATAATGTGATACAAAAAATATTGGTCCCTCTTGAGAAGTTGTTTGATTAGACTGATGTAGCTAAGAACCCCAAAGTAGTTCCCACTAAGGCTGAAGTATAGGACTGAAATATAGGGACAAAACAACAACCTAAAATGGTCAAGCTTTCTAGATATTTGACACATGAAGATAGACACAAATATCTTGGTCTTATGAAGGAATATTAAGATATTTTTGCTTGGGGATATGAAGAGCATTATCCAACATACAATTCCAATAAAGAAGGATCATAAGCCTTCTAAATAGAATTTGAGAAGAACCAATCCCTTATTTCTTCCTCTTATTGAAAACTAAGTGAGAAAATTGTTTGATTCCAAAATTATTGTTCCTTTAAGGTTTTCAAAATGGCTTTCTAATTCGGTCCCTATAAGAAAGAAGACTGGTGAAATAAGGCATGTTGTTGATTTCAGAAACCTCAACAAAGTATCTCTTAAGGATAATTATCTTTTATGTAATATGGAACATATACAGCAAAAGGTGGTTGGCTCCCAGAGGATGTCTATGCTTGATGGTTTCTAAGGTTACAATAATATTTTGGTACACCTTGATGACTAGGAGAAAACAACTTTTATCACACCCCGGGGAACCTTTTTGAAAAGTGTAGAAGGTTTGGCATATCTTTAAATCCAAATAAGTCAAAATTTTCAATGGAGGAAGACAAATTAATGAGGCATATAATCTCAAAGGATGACATTAAAATTAATCCAAACAAAGTTGCCGCAATTCAGAAAATTGACATTCCAAGGAATAAGAAGGAGGTTCAGTCAATTTTGGGAAGATTTAATTTTTTGAGAAGGTTCATTCCTAACTTAGAAGAAATTATAAGGTTCCTGACCAACATGTTGGGAAAGGAAAGTGAAATCAGGTGGAAAATTGAAACAGGGAAGTCTTTTGATAAGGTAAAACATGCCTTGGCTAGTGCTCCTATTTTAGCTAGTCCGAATTATACTAAAGACTTTATCCTTTTCTCTTTTGCATCAAAACACACCATTGCAACATTCTTAATGCAGAAAAATCAGCAAGGTAATGAACAACAAATAAATTTCTTTATCAGGGGCTTGAGAGATTCTTCTCTTAAGTATAATATTATGGAGAAGCAAGATTATGTATTGGTTAAGGCCTTGAAATATTTTAGAGTTTATGTGCTTCATTCACATATGATTGCTTATGTCACAAATGTTGTTGTGAAAGACATTATGACCCAACTTGATTGTGAAGGTAGGAGAGGTAGATGGACAAAAACTATTCTTGAGTATGATGTGGATTTCAAGCCTACCAACATGGTAAAGGGTCAAGGATTTGCAAAATTGATGGTTGATTCAAATCTAAATGTATTGGACATAGATTTTATGTTTGGTTTTGTTAGACTCTGTCTTGTTAGCCCACTGCAGTCAAATTCTCCAAAGTTCATTCCTTGTTATGCGCAACCACTGATGTTACTGTGGTCCAGAAAAGAGTCATTCCAATTCTTGAGTCTAGAGCTTGACAAAGGGATCCGATTCCACATCAACACCTGATTCTGTTTCAGATCAGTGCCAATAGCATAAAAAGGATGTTGAATTCATTGCTGGATTTTCTTTCAGAACGGCAGAGTGAACAGTTGAAACAAGTGTCAACTTCAAATAAGGTTGGATAATCTAACCAGGAGCATAAAATTGCAAGTCATTTCTACAATGAATTTAATTGTAAGGAAAAATCATCCAGGCATAGAACAAGAGAAATTTGGTCAAATATTATTTTACAGAAGCTTGTTTAAACTTTTACGAAAGAAAGTTGGTGCAAATGTATAGTTGCAGGCAGATCAATTTTGGTTCCTCTTAAATTGTCCAAAAACAGAGTTCCAGTGGAATCCGACCATATGATTTAAAACAGGGACAGAAGAGAAATGTCAAACTCGATCTCGACGGGTTAATCATTTGAATTTTCGAGCTATTACAATCTTAGAAGTTTCGGGCCAGTTTGATGTCATTATAGTCTCAAATATTATCACAGGTATCGGTCTAATTACAATGGTAAAAGATCTTGGTATGTCTGCAGCAATGAAATCGTGGGATCTCGGTGCAACTGTAGTGGTGATATCTCAACACAGTAATGAGATCTCGGTGCTATCTCTATGAATTAGTTTTGGTACAAGAAGAAGTCTTTGGTGCTACCAAAGTAACAAGGTGTCTACAATGAGTAGGTTTCCATAAGAATGATTTGGTGTCACTAAAATGTGAGAAGTTCACTACATTGAGAAGGGATGGAACTTGGTACAGGTATATCAAGTACAATCATATGAAACCAGCTCAAGGAATTTGAGTATTGTCAAGATGCACATGTTATTTTAATAAGTCATCAAATTAAAGGTTCCAATACAGTGATGGATCACAAGGTGAATTCTATATGTTAGTAAAACTTCCAAAGAATTTTGCAACATGCGCTGGCCAATTTTGAAAAGATGAAACTTCTATTATGGCAAGTTTGTTACACTCAATATTTTGTCATCCCAACAACCAAGTAGGATGTGTATACATGTGAAATTATTCAAGTTCTGTCACGTTGAAAATAGCTCGGCCATCATAAACTGGATGACAGATGTTTAGATGAAAGGCTCAATAAAGGTTATATAAAACTTGAGCAGGGTTTGGGAGATTGTTCAAGAATTCTGGTCTTTAGGATAGACAATTACTTGCTTTGCCAATGACATTGAGAAGGAATATATGAAGAAGTCGATGGTCAAAACTGCCAGTCCATCACTGCCATGTACGCTGGTAGATTCCGATCAGAAAGCTATCGAGAAATTGCTGGATAGGGTATCCGACGCCTTGAAAGATGTTAATCAACAAACCTTGATAATTTAAAATTTTTATATACTATTTGGGGGGCTTCTTCCCGACTGGATGCCGAGTTAGTTATTAATGGCATTTGTTAGTGCTTTAGAAAATTTCTCTGTTCACTGGAAAAGTCAATCACGCAATGGATATGATGTCATGGAAAGTATGACCCCTCTCCAAATCCCCTGAGCTTAATTCGATTGTTAATTCCATGAATGTTTGTGAATCATTTGTGTGAATCAGAAGGATAGGCGTGCGCTACCCATAGAAGGTGTGTGCTATGCACACAGAGGTGCGCTACGTATTGAGCCTCACTGGCCAGTGTAAAAATACATAGGCGCGACGCATCAGGAGCGCACGACGCACTGGGTTCGAGCACTATGCACTCAGTCACAGCACCAAAATTTTTGTTGTCTTGCGTCCAGTTCGTATCAAATCGGCTCCATTGACTTGCAAGGACATTCTTGGTTGCCACAAATTCCAACCATGAGGAAACCCTATTAGGGGTGAATGCCCAAGGTTGAAAATCCACAACAAGATGAAACGTTTCTACGTTGTCTGGTGTATACAGCCTCAGAATGTTCGTGATTGCCTCTTCTATCACCGGTTGAGGATAGGAACCACGGATGCCCAGTAACAGTGACAGGATGAAATGCAATTCGTACATGCGGGTGTACATGTTTCTGTGTGCATGTGCCCATCTCCTTGAGAGGACCGAGGATCTGATGGCATCTCCAATTGGAATTTTTGAGAGAATGAGGCCAAGGACATCGTCGTGAAGTGCTGACAGTCTATCTGGCGATGTCTCTCGCATCATTTTTATCCTGTGTGTTGAGTTTCCAAATGATGTATTTCATTCCAAGGATAGATGCGCTTGAAGTTTCAAGATTCGTCACATTTCTTGTCATCCTTCTTTAACAGTGCCCACAACAAGGTTTCATTTTCGAATCACATCCTGATTTATTCACTTGATACCGGTAATGAAGATATAATGGGATTTCAAATGACACTCCCACCATCCGCACGCATCAGCCGGTGAAACCTGAAACAAAAACCAACAGACAATCTTCAAATTGCACGCAGATACCTTCCGTCGTCAATATATATTTACTTTCCAAATCAATAAAAGCAATGCAAGAACAAGATTGGTGTCAAATTCATTTTCCAGAGGTGGAAGCTTTGGCGTTATTCCTTTCCGCAAATCAATACTGTCTTCCAACATTTTTACATAGGACGCCAAAACTGAAAGTTCTTCACTTCCATGCGTGCAAATATTAGTAGACTGCCAAGATTTTCTTCGCCTTAGTCAAATGGGTCATATATTTGGGGGAAACCAAATTATTTTAAATCATATCAATATTCTGGCCAGGACTCTTTGCAACGTGTAACCATTTATGGTAACATGGATGAAAGCACCCCAAAGTTACAGAGGATGTTAATTATAAAAATTTGGTTGTTTTCAAATGGTAAAGGTAAAAGTAAAGACCCAAATTAAACGCAGAATATCAACCATAAGCAGAAGAATAGGATTCGATTCCTATTTAAGACTTCAGTTAATGATTCAAAGGGATCTGCGCTCCAGTTTGTTGGCCATCAGAGGATTTTAAGGGGAACGATCTTCTGTTTTAGAATAAAGATATGACTCTCTCTCTATTTTTGTAACTTCAGGTGAAACAGCGCCCCTGTTTTGGGTCGATCTGTTTTCTCCTAGGATAGTTTTATTTAATGTATGAAAAATCATTTTGTAAGGGAAGAGAGAATTCTCAGAGCTGGGGGGAGGAAAAAAGACAGAGCTTTATTGTACAGTTTTGATAGGGATTTAATGGAAAAATACAGCTCTGACTCCTGAGATTCCTGTGGTATGACATTTGACATATGTTTCTTCTGCTGTTTCATATGTAATCTCGTAATGTTTTCCTTTCATTTCCTAATTGTTTCTAAATGAATTCTTTTAAGTGAGAAAGGCAGAATCCAATTCATTTGCTCTGTCTTGAGGAAGTTTTCATATTTAATGTTTTCTTCTGTTTGAAAAGGATCCATCTTCTATGACCTTGTCAACCTCTCAAACAGTTCACCCACTCCACATTATTTCAAAAGTGATGTTAAATTTCTTGCCTATCTTGCCTCAGGAGATAATCTGTGTTTTTTATTATATTTCCCTGTTCAAGCTGTTATTTGCCCTATGTGGCCCAGAAAACCCAATCATTTATCAAAAACAACCCTTTCTATCAATTTACTAGCCTAAAATCAGTATTCCTTATCGGTCATCTCAGCTCCTTTGAAGACTTTTCTGCTGAGATAGACCCGGATAGAGCCCTTTCCTGTCCTCGTAGGGCTAGCTACGAGGTTGAGCTTGGTTTGATGTTGCCTCGAAACTCGCCTTTCTTCAGCCTGAGGCGGATTTGAGTGCTAACATAGTGGCGACTCCACTGGGGAAGAAATCTGAATGGATTGCTTGCTGATGAGTTTGTTTCACAAGTCTTAGACGGAGTCTGAAGTCACACCAGGTAGCTTTCGAAACGCTCTTGCTATGCATAAGCGGAAGTAGATAAATGCTGCTTCAGTCGATCTCTGGTTAGCTTGTGAATACTTGATTTGCAAATCACCCCAGTACTTTTGTTCGTTCTAGACCTTTGGATGATTGAGTCTAGAAATCGATTGGCTAAATTGTTTCAATTCTTTTGATCTTCTAACAAACACACTGGCTTCAAAAAGACATACAAGAGCTAATCCAGATTCGAATCCACCTCCTATTTATGAAAATCCAAACTTGATTTGAAAAATCCTCAGTCAAGAAAGCTCGGCGACTCCTGTGATTAAATCCCATTCATGTCCTGCAATTTTTGAATACCTTGAAAAACTTGCTTTTGATGAAAAGTTTGAATTGTCATTGTTTAAAACCAAGTATGAAGATGCTCTTGATTCTATAGTTCCAAATCCTGATTTTGCTGCAGCTCTTGAATTTGAAAAACAAAATAAATTAATTGACAATTTTATCTTGAGGCACCTTCAGACCGACATCCAAGCTACAAATCTTGCTGATTTCTTAGAAGATGTATCTGCAAATATTGGATCTACTGTCATGGCATCCACCTCTAGAATTCCTACTAAACCGCCTTTCATTCCTACCATTCCTGTGCAACCTATAATTACTTATTCAGAATCTGCAGCCAATTCCCCTCCTTCATCCCACATCGCTTCTCTTCCGCATACACCTCCGAATACTCCTCATACGGCAACTACACCCACTCCACCAACAACCCCTAGACTAAATCCACCTAGAGCAATGGCTTCTCATTTCGCACCTCTTGCTTTACCTCAGCAATTGCATGATATGCCCGCGGATTATCAGAGTAAGATTCCTATATTTCATGGCACTCCTCAAAGTGTGTCCGCTCAGCAACACATAGACAAAATGGCAAATTTTTGTGATTTATATGAGATTGATGAAGAGGATGTAACTATGCGATTGTTTGTGCAAACATTCAGAGGAGAGGTAAGAAAATGGTTCAGAGGCTTGGGAGCCAGAAGTATACCTACGTTGGCTGAACTTCATAAGCAGTTTCTAGATCATTGGGAACTCAGAAAAGATCTGCTTCAGATCAATGCCGAGTACAATATCAAACGCAATCATGGTGAGTCAGTCCAAGACTACATTATCAGGTTTAATACAGTTTATAATGCTATTCCAGATGATTTAAGACCATCTAGAAAATCAGCTCTTCTTAAATTCTCGGATGGTTTTGATCCGGAGATGGCTTATTCATTACGGGATAGAGATCCACCTACTTTAGAAAATATGCAAAAGATTGTTGTTAATGATGAGGCAAATCTGAATGACAAGAGAGCACGGTTGAAAGAAGAGAAAAGAGTGACTATAAAGGAAGAATCTACATCAGAACCACCTTGGCTTCGTGAGATGGAAAAAATGTTCAAAAGAATGAAACTTGAGAAATCAGAACTGTAGATTCCCAATCCAAATTACCGTGGCCAGCAACAAACTCAGTTCAGAATTAAGCAGCATGAACAAAGAGCACAAGAGCAAGCAGCCCAGCAACAAATCAAGACTCCTCTTTTTCAGAATTTTGTGAGACAACATTCAGATGAAGATGCTGATGTAGTAGGGGACCAAAATCACTTCTTTACTCCTGATGATCTGCCCATTTACATCACTGAAGAAGAAGAGTATGGAGAAAGTTCAGGTGCCCAGCAAGATGAAGATTTTATCTTAGCTAATGATGCAGATTTAGATGATTACCAAAGAGGATATTTGAATGCCTTGTCCACTCAACAGAAGCAGTATTCATTGAGAAATCGAGATGTGCCCATCAATCCAATTCAGAAAAGAAAAGGAGCTACAACACCAAAGACGGATTCACCTATTCCACAGAAAAAAGGAAAGGAGACAATTGATCCCACAACTAGCAAGATATCATCAGCAGAAAGGACAAATCAGGCTAGTATAATCAAGGATAAGAAAGAAGTTCCAGTCAAAGAAGTCGAAAAAGTTTCAGAATTTAGTTTGGAAAATGAAATTTCCAAATTAAAAGTAACTATTCCTTTGACTGAAATAATGAAAAACAGCAGCTACCGAGGTCAAGTCTCTAAAATTCTGAATTTTGATCCCATGTTTGACACGGTGAATGTTGAAGATGATAAGCCAGAATTGATTTTTGGGCCAGCATTGGATGGTGAATCCCCTGATAGTGATGTTCCTCCCTTTTATATCAGTTTGAGATTGCATGAATATGTTTTACACAATGCTATGTTCGATTCGGGTGCTTCACACAATTTTATGCCAAAGGCAATCATGGAGAAGCTGGGGTTAGACATTACAAGCAAATATCATGATTTGTATTCATTTGATTCCAGCCGTGTGAGATGTATCGGGCTCATCAAAGATTTGGTTGTTAGCTTAGACCAAATTCCAGCGAAGAATGTCTTGATGGATGTGGTTGTGGCGGACATTCCTCCACGTTTTGGTATGCTACTTTCAAGATCTTGGGGGGCTAAGTTGAAAGGTACGCTACAGTTAGAATTTTCTTATGCTAGAATTCCAGCCTTCGGTCAAATGAGAAAGCTATATTGAGAGAAAAAGATGAAATACATGATAACCAACAAAGAGAAGCCAATCAATCATCCTGTAGATTATGTACATACAGATTTGGAGTCGTTTTTTTTATTTGCTGATAGTTTTAATGATCTAGATAGTCAGTTAGTTCAAGCAGAAGATATACCAGAGATCACTGAGAATTTTAGAGAGGTTCTGCATAAAGAAAGAAGAGAAAATCAAGCTACTATGGAGCAAACAGCTGAAGATAATGGGCAACAAACAGAAAAAATAGAGTTAACACAATTTCAACACTTGAAGGAAGATGAAGATGGTCTTTGGACCATGGATTTTGATGGCGCAATAGGTAGTGATGGTGCTGGTATTGGTGTGTGGATTCGAAGTACCTTTTCTGCTCAAGACAAAGTTCCAAGCAAGGTGAGAGTGTGTTCCTATAAACTAGCATTTGATTGTTCAAATAATGAGGCGGAATATGAAGCTCTAATTGCTGGCCTTAAGATTCTAAGAAAGCTGAAAGCGAAGAAGATTTTAGTCTATGGTGATTCAGAGTTGGTGATAAAGCAAGTTAAGGGTGAGTTTCAAGCCAAGCATCCTCGCATGAGGGCATATCGAAATGTAGTCTTAGATATTTTGAAGTTATTTTCTAATCATACCTTGACATGTGTGCCTCGCATACAAAATAGTGTTGCTGATGGACTTGCTAAGGCAGCAAGTAATTTAAAAATTCCAATGAATTCTAGCAACAAGTTTGAGATTCATGTGAAACACCGTCCCACCATTCCAGACAATTAGCGATGTTGGCAAGTCTTTCAAGATGATGAAGAGATTAATCAGTTTTTGCAAAATAAGGGTAAGTTCAAAGATACCTCCATAGATACGGAACATGATGATGGTAGTGATGATATACAAGTAAATCAAATGGAAGTGCTGCAACTTAAAGATAACATTATTCCTAAGGGATTGATTCCTTTAGAGGATTTGTTTGACCAAGATGATGTGGCCCGCAAACAGACATTGAGACCAACTGAAAAAGGTGTTGAAGAGGTAAACATTGGGACAGCTGAGAATCCAAAGATGGTAAAGCTATCAAAGTCATTGTCACCAAAGGTAAAAGCAGAATATGTGAAATTGTTGTCTTTATTTTCTGATGTTTTTGCATGGGATTACTCAGATTTAAAAACATATGGCACAAATATCATTCAGCATATTATTCCTATTAAGTCAAATCAGAAGCCTTTTCGTCAAAAGTTGAGGAGAATCAATCCGAAGTTGCTACCATTAATTGAAAAAGAGGTAAACAGATTGTATAAGTCAAGAATCATTATGCCTATCCGATTTTCAGATTGGATATCAAACTTGGTGCCCGTAAGAAAGAAAACAGGTGAGATCCATTTATGTATTGACTTCAAAAATTTGAATAAGGTGTCCTTAAAAGACAATTATCCACTGCCCAAAATGGACCATATATTGCAGTGAGTAGTTGGAGCATCAAGGATGTCACTACTCGACAGCTATTCAGGATACAATCAAATTCTAGTGCATGAAGATGACCATGACAAGACAACGTTCACCACTCCATGGGGAACATTTCATTATGCAAAGATGCCGTTTGGTTTGAAAAATGCAGGAGCCACCTTTCAGCGTGCAATGGACATGGCTTTCGCCAATGAAAAAGATCAATTTTTAGTAGTTTATCTTGATGACTTAACTGTGTTTTTAAATTTTGATGAGAAACATTTGTATCATTTGAAAATTGTCTTCCAAAAGTGCAGAAAATATGGCATTTCGCTGAATCCGAAAAAGAGACTTTTTGCCATGGATGAGGCAAACTTCTTGGCCACATCATATTTAAAGATGGCATCCGTGTTTACCTTGCACGTGTTGAAGCCATTCAACAAATTGAACAGCCCCAGAACAAGAAAGAAATACAGTCCTTTAATGGTAAACTGATTTTTCTACGTCGCTTCATTCCAAATCTAGTGGAGCATCTTAGAGAAATCACGAGCATGCTGAAAAAGGACAGTCAGGTAAAATGGACCAAAGAGGCGGTGAAATCATTTAATTTAGTGAAGTTAGCTCTTTCTTCAGCTCCTATTTTGATCAGCCCAGACTACACGCAAGATTTTATTTTGTTCTCATTTGTTTCTGAGCACACTTTGGCAGTTGTATTAATGCAGAAGAGGGAAGGTGTTGAAAAGCCCATTTCTTTTTTTCAGTCGGATTATAAGAGATGGAGCATTGAAATATAACATCTGTTATGAAACCAGCTCAAAAAAGATAGAAAAGATAGATCAACGCCTTAGAATTCAGCCTCTTCAAGGGGGCAACCTCCTTTACATTACATAAATGAACAATTCTTGAATGCTTCAAATGACAAAACCTCCTTTCTATATATAAAAGTCTAAGGAGTCACAA